>PVKB01004503.1:0-120632 GCA_004027205.1 Ctenodactylus gundi
TACAGTCATTTTTTTATTATGTAAGACCTAAAGACTGCTTAACATTTTATAATAGAAATAATGTTCAGATATTATATGATAATGGATTCTGTTTTACAGCTTTATAATCTATTGCTTTTAATTATTTACTATTATAAGATGTACTATTACAAATATATTTTTCATTCTACTAATTATAATCTTGAAACATCTTAACTCTGATACCAATTTTTGACAACATATTACATTATGGGGAATTATAAGTGGCTCTCATTTGATCCAGCACTAAGTTACATGAAGTTACCATGTTCAATAAGAGATCATCTCCTTTACTAATTTAGAGCTTGTGTTAAATTTGTTCTTTTATAATTAGCCCTGAACAGATTCTTATCTGGTTTATATGAAATTGGATATACACTTACAATATATTTTTTCTATAAAATAATATAACAGTTTCTTCAGATCACAAATCTCAGTGTCAAATGTTTCCATATATACATATCTTTCACTGTTGACAAAATTTTATATTATTTTCATTGCTTTAGTTTGATCTACAATTGCAATTTTCACAAACCATAAATACTTTTCCTTTTTTTGTTGCCATGTCCTTTCACCATACACATATCAGATCCATCATAAATTTATCAAGGGACTTCCATTTGTCATGTACTAATCCACTAGTTTTTAGTATGACATAGAAAATCATTCAAGCTATCTTTCTAGTAACTTTTAAAGTTCTAGTCTTCAATAATTCCTTGAAGTGGGGGACAAGTATAGGCTAAACACAAGATAATCTATAGGACAATGTCCTGATAATCAGTCAATAAGTACTAAAAATCTTAAACATGTGCGATGACCATGTAAACCCAACATGCATTGCATTGTTTTTTTTTTCTTTTATTAGATCCTAAGCGAATGGGTTTCAGATTTTATAAGTCCTACCACAGTTTCATCACTAATCCTGCATCTAAATTCTATGTAATAAATTCACAAGGTTTTGAAGTAATGCAATAAAGCAAATAACTATTTCTGGTCTTAATATTTCAAAGTATCAGATTAATTCTTTTAACTCACAATCTGTACTATTCTTCTTGATATAAAATTTCAGAACAATCTCTGCTATCCTTATCATAACTCTCATATGTTTCCTGAAGAAAAAAAAAAAAAAATTCCACCTTGTGTTAATTGTTCTTTGGTACAATTCAATAAATATTAGTTACATGAATAAGAAGTCTAAATACAACGTATACTGTCAAGCAGATCTAGTCATTTTAAAGACCCGATACAAGATTACAGTGTTATGATTCTACTTTGTACACATATTGGTAGTCAAATATCTAACTCTGTTTCTTTATCAGTTATAATCTGTCATTTAAGTGAGCAGTTAGCAATTTGAGTGCCAAACAGTGTGTGTGCTCCTACAACTTGCCTACATATCATATGTCTATGTTTGAGTATATAGAATTATGAGAAAAACTTTTTAAAAGATATATGCTTTCACAAGTATGCAAATGCTTTTACAAGTATATCATTATGTTCCTTACAAATGTCTTCAAAATAGATATCCCCAAATCCCCAAAATAGGTAAGTATACAAAAAATTACAGCTATTCTGAGGTAGAAAAAAATACTATTTAAACCTTGAGCTGAAACCAGCCACAGTCAGAGTTAAGTGATCAGGTATTGTGAAGGCAAAGAAGGAAAATAAAAGTGATTTAGAAATGCATATAGAGAAAGTAAGTCATTTATAAGCAATTAAAGGGATGATTTGAACAATATCAGTGGAAATGATTGCCTTGCTCTTCTTACTATAAGTCTTATCTATCATTTTTATTGATAGAATAAAATATGTACAAGATAATATAAACTATAAATGAATAAAGACATGGAAGTTCCTCTGTGTAGTAGACAACTAACCCTGGCCCTAACCCTAACCCTAAACTAAGAAGTTGCTTTTTTTCTTTTCCATATTATTCAGTATAGGAATAGAAGCAAGACTCTTGTCACTTAAGTCACTTCATTTTTAATGGTTGTCTGTCTTTCACAACATAACTTGCATGTCTTCTGCAGTCTTGTATTACCTATCCTCCAGTCTTCATATGCCCCATTTGTCTCCATTATAAAACCTGTATCAATGCAAAATAAAACATTCATTTTTCAGATGTGTTTCATTCATTCCCCACTACTGTCCCTGTTGCTTTGGCTTCTCCATCAGAACAACCTCTGACAATTTTACATAAACATTCTCCACTATTCTTACCGTTCCATCCCAAGTGTACACATTTTATCAAGTCCAGCTCATGTAGGCTATTTTAAATCCTTTTGTTATTGGATGCACATAATTAGTACTTCATTTCTATTTAAAAATAAGATTCAAAGGGAAAAAAGAGATGAGAAAATTTTCAGACTCACTTAAGGCCTTGTGGAATGTTCTCTTTTTCCCCATTTTATTGATATATATATATATATATATATATATATATATATATATATATGTGCAAAATTTAAGGTTTACATTGATCTTGAGCATTTTGTGCATGTACATATCTTGGCAAGGTTACAAGACCTTCCCCTCTTTCCTTCAACCCTCCTACCAACCCCCCACTTCCCACCCCCATTCCCGTTATTTTCCACTTTAAGTTCCCTGAGATAATTGTGATCTGGGTTTCTCATATCAGAGAAATCATTCAATATTTCACCTTCTACTTCTGACTCTCTTCACTAAGCATGATGTTCTCAAGTTTCTTCTATTTGCCTGTAAAAGCCTCCACACTATTGGACTTTATAGAAGCATAGTATTCCATTGTGTATAAATACCACAGTTTGTGTATCCATTGGTCCATTGATGGGTATTTTCTTGTCTTCCTGCACTGCTGGTTGGAATGTAAATTGGTACAACCACTATGGGAAGCAGCATGGAAGTTTCTCAAAAGATTGGAAATAAATATCCCCTTTGATCCAGCAATACCTCTCCGGGGAATATTCCCAAAAGAGTTAAAAACAACACATAACAGAGATATATGTATAACCATGTTCATAGAAGCAAAACTAACAATAGCTAAAATGTGGATGTCTTCTTCCAAAATTTGGTGTTTCCTAGTTCTTACTCAAGTTCCAAATTTCCAAAGTCTGAGATTTTTACTGTCTTTAATTTGAGCTTTACTCCACTTGTCATGGAATAAAGGGGAGAATAAGCCTCAGAAAGGAGAGTCTCACTTGTATCAATTTTATCTCTCATAATAAGAGTTGATTAAGGCCTCCGAAGCTTTTGATATTGTCCTAAATTTAAATTATACTACAACTTAAAGCAGCAAATACATTGATATGAATTGGGGATTATGTAAATTGTTGCTTTATCTTAGTTTTGTCTAATTTTATTTTTAGATTTCTAAATGGACTTAATAGCTCAAGTATTTTTAAGTTGAGATATTATTCAGATTGATTTTAACATTTTAAATGTTTAAATTTGAAAGGAAATTCCACTTCAAAACTGATATTCACTTTAAGATTTCAACTGTCAACCAAACATAACAAATTTTAGGGACATAATTGTAGTTTATCACTGATATTTTTATTAGTAAAATGAGCTCAATATATGAGTTCTTGTATGTAGTATTCCAGTCCAAAGGGCTCTAAAAGCTACCTCTTACTTTATTGTAAACAAGGGCTACATACTTTAAGCTTAGAAAATATAAAAGTCAGAATCCATCATAGCCGGTTTTGTCACTCAGAAGGCTGAGGCAGGAAGATTTCTCCTGGGGTACAGAGTGAGACCCTGTTTCAAGAGAAAGAAAGAAAGAAAAAAAAAAAAACCCTGGATTTATCATTCGCAACTATTTTTTCTTCCAAGCTATTTGCTTTATAACTTGTTTGTATGTTTTTGTTTTATTTAAGAAGTGTTTAACTTATCCATTTTAAAAAGCTTTCACCTTGTTAGAATTTCAATAGAGCTTCAGAATGTCAATGACCCACATAATACATTTGCATAAATGAGTTCCTCAAAACTTAAAACATTATATATGTGTAAATTATTATTCCAAATAGGTATATGGCACATGCCTATAATATTATCACTCCGGGGTGATGATACAATCAATTAATTAACAAATAAAATTATTATTCATGTTTTTGTTTGAATGTTGAACAGCCAAAATATTTGTGCAGTAAAAAATGTATATTAAACAGGTAAAAATTATATATTCACCTTCTAAGTTTGATACAGAATAGTCTATCCTGTAGAAAACAAAAGCATAAATAAATGTAAAAAATAAACATATTCATGGAATAAGAAAGACAAAAATCCTACACTTCACTAAAGAAATTGTAGCTAGTTCATACGTTTGCTAGCCAGGGTTAGTGTTATTTCATGGCTTTGATCCAGTATGCAGTGGCCAGATACCTCTGTTAGGAATTAAATATTTGTTGACATTTTAATAAACAGCTCCCCAGTGCTATTCATCTATAGAACACAGAATCCAAATTCAGTGATAACAAAAACTGTTTTTCATAAACTCTCAAATTCTATTGCTCATATCTCCAAATACTCCATGTGTTCCAATCTAGTAATATAGTAAGAAAGGAGAAGTGCGCCTCTTCAAAAACTGGCAATTCTTGTGTGAATGAAATCTGTTATCTCTGCATGGTCTACAAGAAAGTATTACGGTGATGAATGACTTTCCCTTCCTCAACTTTCTTCTTTGCATTTCAATTTTTCATTCAGCACCCATCTTTCCTGTCTGACATATTGTACTTCTCAGATTGAAAAGTCCCATTATGAGAGTATTTGAAAAATTCTTGTCAGTAGTAAATCAGAGCAAATTTAGTTTCTTTATAATTTCTGTCATTTTATAACTTATACAGCACATTAGCATCACTAATGCTCTGACTAAAATAAATGCTCTCCATAGTTTTATTGTTGAAGTGTTACCTCACGTTAAATGACTGATCTCCTACTAAAAATTCAGTACACTGGCTGTTGTGAGATTCTAAGCCCTTAAGGTCTACTATGTAAAAATCTACATTTTTGAATTTCACTCCCTGAAATTTATGTTTAAATTTGAGATGGTTTTGTTTAGCCAATTGTATAACAAATTCCAGACAAAATGGGCTTATTTTGCCACCCAGGCCAAAAGAGACAGGAAGAATGTCCTTCCTGCCATTTAACATAAAAATCAGGTAATGAGGAAGAAGAAATATGTCCTTTCCAAAGTACTTACATAACAAGTGAAGGTAATGAATGTTTCCAAGACCTAGGTAAAAAGGTGCTTTATTAATTTAACATATATATCAGACTTTGTGTTTGTTTTCTCAATATGTAGTCTCTTAGAAACCAATGAAGTACATTTGTTGAGTCAGTGGGGAACAAGAAAACCAAGAGCTCTGCTTGACATATTAAAAACAGAATTTCATCCTATATATCCCTCTCCTAAAAAATAACTTGAACATAAGGGAAGAAGCTAGCAATTCTTAAGCAGACAGCAGTCTCCTCACCCAAGGAATAATATTTTAAAAATCCTATCTGATATCTGGCCATGGGAGAAATAAAGGCGCCAGTAGTGGGTCAGGTGAGTCACTGGCTGGGGTTTTATTTAATCCCCAGCAGGGACGTCACAGGACAGTTTGTACAGAGGTGATTGGTTCAACGCACAGCAGGCAGAAACTCTGAGGGAACTCACATGCATACGTGGAGAATAAATTGTCTCATGAACTAGAAAAAAATGTGGAGGAAATTTGTTCTTGCCTTTCGAGATTGTGTTGCCTTCGGGGTTATTCCTGCTCTGAGTAGACTTCTTGCATCCTATTATCTTTACCCTCTTTGTCTTGCAATTGACTTAATTAGAAAACAGCAGCATATGGCTTAGTGAGGAAGAAAATACATTATTTTGGAGCAGCAACTCACAACATGGGCTGGGAATGCATCCTAGCTGTAGTAGCAAAACAGAAAACATGCTTCTTATAAGACCAGCCTTCTTTATATTTGAACCAGAATGATAAAATTGGGGCAGGAAGACATATGTTCTCTACTTGAAGAAAAAAAAAATATGCGCAAGTGCTCTGGTGATAGAGCGCTGCACCTCTGATGTCAGGGGTCCAGGTAAAAGCTAGGAGGAATTTTCCAGTCATCCAATCAGCCTGCTCAACAGTGTCATATGATGTAACCTGCCACTGTGATGACCTGAAAAGTTGTGTGTGGGTAGGTGGCAAGTGCCTAAAGAGCAGGCATTAGGATTTATCAGAACAAGAATTAGATGTGCTTTTCTGCAGTTTGATTAATGTGGTTGCAGCCACATCCTGCCATGAGGAATTAGACCTGTGTTCATTGTACATACAAGAGCAGAAAGGGGAATTAAAAAAAAAGAGATTGAATAGTATAGGAATGACCATTTATGAATTTGGCTATTTCATTTGTAAGGGAAGGATTTCCAATGGATGATAGTTTCAGAGACATTTACTGATACACAATGTCAATACAAACATAAACATTTATATTTATAAGATTTTTACATAATAATCTCACATAAGTACTTTACACAAATCAGTGGTTTCTTTAATTTATTATACACAGGTAGATTAAACACTTAATATACTTCAGGATTCCATGTAGGTTCAGATTCTGGCTGTCCATGGACAGTGGGGATTGCCTTGTTTTTACCTCCGTTCTTTTGTCATCTGAGAATACAGGTTATAATAGTTTCTCATTCATTGGTTAAATAGATTAATAACTGCTAATGCATATCACTCATTCAATAAATAATATCCTCAAATGCTCAACATTGAATACATGCAAACACAAAATGAAGGTTTAATGCCTACGATGGGGTTTTAATTATTGTAACCATCCAAATATACAGTGTATTATGTCAGTAACAGCTATTTCAGCTATTTAGTTAGATCAAATTAAAAGCCTGTACATGTGTACATTATTTTCATGTTCTTTATTATAATTATGTAAACAATGAAAATTAAGCATCACAAAAATGAAATAAAATAGTTTAGCATTACATTAGTGCATAAATTCTAAAATATAATAATTTATCCATGGTAAAATGCATAATATATGTGAAAATAAAAATTTAGTCTTCAAGGTGTATTTATAACAACATGTCAATCTTTTAAATGGACGTAAAAAGCTCATATGACTCCATTAGAAATCATAAGCTTGTCAGGTGTTAGAGTAACAAAGTCAGTGCACATAAAAGTATAAGTAATGCACAGTAACCATAGCAGAATTTTATTTTGCATGTTTAAAAATAGATGAGGTCCTAGTGATACAGGTCATTGGTATAGTCCTTGCCTAGCTTGCACAAAGCCCTATATTAGATTCCCATCAGGGGGAAAATTTAAAGAAAAATAAATCGAGAAGAAAAACTTTCAGGTGACTATATATATATATATATATATATATATATATATATATATATATATATATATATATATATATATATATATATATATATATATATATATATATATATATATATATATATAATTTGCAAAGTTCTGTGCTCCTGTATTCATCAAACATATTTTCCATATGTAGTATTTATATAGATTTCTGTTACTTACTTATAAACTTTTTTCAGCCTTATTTCAAAGATATAAATATTTAGGCACACATGATACTAAACTATCATCCAATGTCACATAAATTATAGTATTGAATACTTTTTAGTATATGCTATATAATAATATAATCATAGCTACAGCAATTTGTGAAAAGGGCCAGATAAGAAATACTTTAGTTTTTGAGTCTTCCATAGTCTCTAACAACTATTTAACTCTTTCATTATCATGAAAGCAGAAATAGAAATAAAATCTTTATTTATGATTTTCAAAAAATGTTACTTACAAGAAGAGTTACTATTCTGGTCTTTCTGTCAGCCTCAGTATGACTCCTTATGGCAGGCAATGGGGGTTGGGCGGCGGTGGTGGTGTGTATGATAGAAACAAAGTGGTCAGTCCCCACCAGAGGATATGAAGATGAGAATTAGGAGTTAAGAATGGGGTGACATGGAAGGGAATTTCCAGGAAAAAGGGGGACAGAAATGCAAACATCATGCTATGGGAGAATACAAGAAAGAGGGAGACATTGAACTACCGTCAAGTTCTGGCTAGAATTGTGGCTTCTTTTACAGGAAACTTTGAAACTTTGAGAGCAGTACTAAATTTTGGCAACAAGTAAAGGTCTTTATCTTTCAGTCAATGACCCAGCCCCACTTTATTTAGACCAAGAATTTATTTAGGTCAAGGCTAATTTTATGTAAGGATTCAGCCTTGTGCTGAGAGCAGCAGGGTGTTTGTTTGTTTGTTTACCTTAGTGACTGGTAAAATCTCTTCTGCCTCATTATTGGTGAATTTTTTTATTCTATTGATCAGCTGATCGATTCATCTTATATACACACCTTTTATCTTTGCTTCGTTACTATGTACAACACAAGAAGTGTTGGTTTTGAAACAAGTTATTCACTGTTATTTTTTTCTTTAAGAATTGACAGTTTTTCATTTTATATAAGTTTTAGATCAAGCCTGTCATTCTTGTTTGAAATTATTTCTGTTTAGATTTAGACTTGGATTAAGATGAATATATAGATAAATGTAAGGAAAAGTAACTTAAAATTTTTCCATTGTAAACAAGTTATGTTTCATATATATACATATTATATATTATGTATATAATATATATATGTACAGTTTGGATATATTGGTCATATACATGTATAAATATATGTCAAATTTTTATACATATATAAATTATTTTAAGCTTTTGCTGTATTTTATCTTATTGTAAATAATACGTTAACATTGTTTCATTATTATCAATATTTATGATTATAATACTATATTTTCTATCATTGATTTCTGATGCTAATGCTAAGTAATATGTTTATGCTGTTAAATTTATCTACAGGTTCTTTTTTAACAATTTTAGGTTATCTGGAATTTTTTTCCTGTACATTTTGAAATTCATTTTTTTCTCTTAAACCATTATACTGTCTAGGATGTTAATTACAGATATTTAGTAGAAATGATAGAAGTTGTGTCCTTGCATTATTCCCTATCAGAGTTAGACATTTTTAATAATATTCCACCATCAAGTATAAAAATTACAAAAGGTTTTCATATATAATTCTAATTACATGAGAGAAGACCTGTTATTTTCCTTAAATTCATGTTTTACATGTTGCATTTAATCAAGTTTATTTTCCTTATCTATCTAGATAATTGATTGTGTACCTGGTTTTTTCTTCCGGTTTATTTTGGGAATTTTGTGGAGTCATATCCAGATGTTACACAAAGAACTGCTAAAATTAACCCATCTGAATTGGAGATTGATTATATTTCTTAAAGTTCTTACACTTATGTTCATAAGAGAGATTTTCATTACTTATTTATTTGCAGCTCCTTCAGCATCTTATAAAGGTTGGTGAAGCCATCATATTCCTGATAATTTAGAAACCTGGGTTCCTTTCCATGGTTATTTCATCATCTGAATACTTGGCTTTGAAAGACACTGTGATGGGAAAGTAAATAAATTGATGAGATATTCATCTAATCAGTGCCCAAAGTAAAAATGATATGCCTTAGAGGTAGCAGAGACCCTCAGCTAGAGTATCACCATACCCAAATTCTCCTGCAAAAGAAGGTTGAAAGACATATTGGTACTCACTGAACACAGCCTTTTCCTCAACCGATCTTCCAATGCCCTTTAACTTCTCCATCCTCTGATCAAAAGATCTGTTCAATCAATTTGATCAGTATTACCAAGTTTACTGAACACCCACTTAAATGTTTAGCCTTTAGGGATTCTATTTGCTTTGGTTAACATACTTGAGCACATTTTCAGGGGATACTTTATTCTTTTTATTTAATACACATGTCTTTCAGTACATAATAGATGACTAATGAATTTTAGGCTTATTTTTAAAATTTAAATGAATCATTTATACTCTACATTTTAAAATATTTTAATTAGATATATGACAATGTACCACAAATCTACAGATCTTGTATTTCAAAAATATTTTGTAAATTTAAAAATATAGAATGTAAGAAAATCATTGACAAGTAGTACATTAAATTGGATTTATCTTAGAAAAATAATTTCCCCACTGTTAGAAACATGAATTCTAATTTTTATAAAAATTGAGTATTTTGATTTTTGCTTGTTTGGATTTACAATTAGAGATTTAAACATTCTATGAATCCTAATTAATAATATCTTTGTTTCTTTAATGTAAATCTATGCCACTGAAATATTCTATTAACTTCAATGAGCCTATTAAATTTAATTTTTCAGTAGTCTTGAATAGCATGATTTCATGAGAAAAATATCCCTCCCACATTTATGCAGTGATTAAAATGGACTTAAATTAATTTGTAGTATTTCATGGTTCGCACAACTACAAGTGAGCAAACAAGACTATACAGTGGTTGTGGATAAATTAAATCTGTTTTTCAAAACAGCAAAAAGCATCTTGAAAATAGTCTTTTAAGAGACACCGATTCTGCCTTATGTTTTTTTTTTTCAAGTTTACATATGCTATAGTCCTCTTTTTAAATGGTAGATATTCTTCTAGGAACTTGAATATTAAAACAAGCAAACAAACAAATGACATAATCTCTGCCTTCAAGCAGATAATAGTCCAGGAGAAAAATTAGACTTAGTCACAGAGACACTGATTCGAAGCATGTATAAATTCTACACCAGAGATGCAGGAAGTCCATTGGAGTAAAAGCTGCGGGGTGCCATATATATGTGTATATATATAATATGTGTGTGTGTGTGTGTGTGTGTGTGTGTGTGTATACATACACACACACATATATACAGAAATGCAGTAGCTGTATGACTTGGTTCTATGTGAAACTTGCATTTTTTACTCTGCATTCGGTTTCTTCAGGAACTTTTCTGTCACTTCAAAGAACTTAAAGTTCCAGGGCGATTATTGCAGTCACTTTGAAATTCCTTTTGTGCCCTCTGCTTTTATTGCTAGTGTCTGCCTCTAGGTGATTAATGATCATTCGTTAAGAATAGTTACTGTGGCCATACTTTTCATGCATAAACAATAAAGGGAGAAGCAGATATATATCACTGTTTATAATTTTCTCAGTTGATTTTATATAAAGAATATGCTTTACATGTCACACACATTCAGTATAAATTCCTCTTTATTATGAAAATGTATAATAAATAATTTATAAATTACAATTCATTTATAAATGTTACAGAGTTCCAAATAATTTGTAACTGAATATTTTTATACTGGGATTTGTAATCTTCAAATTTCTTCTTTGTATGTATCAAATTTACCTTTCTCTAAAATGCTGTGTTCCTTAAAACCTTATTTTGTTTTCAACATTTACCCATTTAGCACTTAAAAATAGTCTGTGTGAATAAAACATTATCTGTCTTCTCTGTTTGAATTTCATAAGATTCTTATTATTATTTGCTACTCATATTTTTCAGGAAATATCTTGATATTGGGCAAATTACTAAATGTTCTACTTTGTGCTGCCTCCGAATGAATTATTTTAAGTTAGTTTATTCCCCAGAATCTCTTAAATCTTTCAGTCAATGCAGCAGTTTTGTTAATTCTTTTATAGGTGCACTAAACACTTAGGTTTCAAACATTAATCTATGTTAGTTATCGGGAAGCTAGATCCTATCCTCTGAGATCTCCTTCCCTGTGGCTGAGTTTGGTTCTGGGGCACAATATGCCACAAATGATTTTTTAAATTCAAATATCTGATGCAGACCAAATTTATAGTAACACTAGGTGGTCTAAGAATAATTGTACATGGGACTCTTATTAAGAAGCCTCAAAATACAGCGATTTTAAAGCATCCCTTTGATTGTTATATGTTAAGCAGAAATGATGCTCTTCTTAGATACATACATCTCAATCCTCATGACTTATTTTTTTTTAACTTGGTTGATTGACTAACTTCAAAATAAGGAGAACTTGCTGGACTATTTAGGTAGATTCAGTAAAACAAACATCTTTAAACAGGGAAGAAGGGGTCAAAATTCAAGAGTCAGGAGGTGGTAGGATTATTTAAGAATGGTCTGCAGATGCTATCTCACTGCAAGTGGAAAAAGGGTACCATGACCCAAGGAACGTGGGTAGCTTCTAAAACATTAGGGAATACATTCTCACCTAACTCCCCAACTGTGCAGCTCTGTCAAGTAAGACTTAGTCAAGAGGAATTCTAACCTATTGATGTATTATGAAAACAAACTTGTGTTTTGTAGTACTTACAGTACCTGTAGAAAACTAATGCACATATATAGGTAGATATTTTTGTAAACCACTAGGAAATCAAATAAGTTTCCTTCCCAAGCTTTCCTTATTTTAGTTCCCCTCCTACAAGTAACTATTTTTGTCATATTTTTAATTTTACCAGTGTTCTGTTTAAAAACTTTCATTATTTAGGACTCTACTACCTGATTTTCCTCATTGAGATAATATTTATCAATTTTAGGGAGAGGTTTGAGACACAATTTATAGTCTATGCTGGTCCTGAGCTCACAGTTTAGCTCAAGTTGGCGTCTAACTCAAGGCAATGCTTCTGTCTCAGACTTCTGAGTGTTATGACTACAGGTGTGCAACACCACTCCTGGCCTCTGTAGTGTTGAGGAAGTGAAATCAGAGTCTTATGCATCCTAGGCAAGCACTCTAACTGCTCTGCTGTTCCTCTAGCCCAATATTTATCAGTTTTTATGTATAAAATCTATAGCTTGTATCCAGCTTCCGGTATCTCTTCAGAAAAAAAAAGCTTTACAGTTCTTCCCTTGTTTTGATTCATAGTTCTTATTTGATTGAATTTAATAAAAACTACTGATCACTTCTATTTGAGATAAATGTATTCATTTTATACTCCATCTTTTTCAATTGCAACTTTCTGTCAAGTTTTATAAAATAATATATTTGTAAATATGCATTATTGACATTTTCATTATTCTGTAGAAGTATAATTGTTTCTGACTCTGAATATTAATTAAAAACATGGAGTTAGGAATTTTCAAGATTTTTATTACGAAGAATAACTATACACTTTTCTCTTGGAGTGAGAGATATTTTACATTTTTTAATTTGGATTTTTCTCCTAATTATTTATCATTTGATTTATATTAGTATTGTATACTCTGAAATGATACTTTTCAATGTTTTTACTATAGATTTTATGTATGTAATTTTTTATATTATGAAAGTAGTGTGGCGTGTCTGAGGAGAAACGGGAATTCACATTTGCAGGATATTTATTTTTTTAAATGATATGTTTTAGTCTGGAGAAATTAAGCAAAAGAATAAGTTGCTGAGAAAAGAAAATAAAAAAAATTAAGTAAAGGCAAAGGCGATGTAAAAAAAAGAAAAAAGAAAGGGGACACATATGTGGAAAAAAGCAAAAATGTTAAACTGACCTTCAACCTTATCTATAATTACATTAAATATGAATGGTGGAGATTTTTAAATATTACAAATACAGACATATTTGGCTGTACAATATTGATATTAACACTCTTAAAATTTTTTACTCTGGAAAGATCTGTCAAACCACTGTGGTAGTTATAATTTTTTGAAAATTCTAAATTAATAATTAAAGCCTGAAGATTTCATTAGAAATCTTTAATACCATATTGTTTTGGAGATATGCCAGGCTTGCTTCATCCATTTTTTTTTAAATTGTCTACTATATACTAAAATTATACTCAGTATAGGTTGGTCATCATGAATCCTTAAAGGAAAAGCACAGCATTAAATAACATTTATTTCCATTCTGATTTTTAAAAAAGACACACATGTTCTCTTCTAAAGAAAATAATCCTAATTGTATATTCAGCATAACAGTGATAACCTGACATGCACAACTTAAAGAATAAAAGTTTACTTTGACTCATTCTAAGGTGGGCCTCTACAGAGAGTGTATCTACTCATGGTGGGCTGGTACCAAGCAAGAAGTCTAGAGGAAGTGCCTGTGTCTTTACTCCATGGCTGCTGAGAAAAAGGCTGTGGCAGAGCGCCAGAGGAAATTTATGCTCCAGAGGTGGACTCCAAAAGATCCACTTCCAGCTGGGACCGATGCCCACCTGTAAAACCAGCTATGAAGGACTCTATGGATTAACCAGTTGCTGAAGGGAGACCCCATGATCTAACCACCTCCAGGTTCTGCATCTCAACACTTTAGACTTCTGGGAAGAGTTTGAATGTAAACCATAACATTCATGAAGGATTTTGACTCATTAATTTAAACAAAAATAACAGTATTGCTATCATATTATTATTATTAATGTGAATTTAATTTTGTTAGCCTGGAAAAGAGTTATGGTTTAGATCTAAATATCTTCTGAAGGTCTCATCCATTCAGCAGTAAATATATTGACGGTGCGTGGATCGTGGTGGCATGACCCTCAACAGTGGTTGATCTGCGTGTCCATTAATTAATGAGCTGTAGCTGAATGTGACTGCACAAATGGAGCTTCTTTTGAAAGAGGCGGGTCATCACTAGGAACGTGACCTGGAGGACTCTATAAGATCTTATTCCTCTTATAAACAACCATCTCATCAAGAGGTTGAATAGGTTTCTTTTCATGATCAAGCATGGATTTTTTATTAGCTGGCAAATGAGTTGGAAGTGATACCACATGACTTTTGCAGCTTAGACATGAAATGGGATAAAGCTTCTGTCATTTGCTCTGACACATTCCCTCATGAAATCTTCGGAAGATAAGTAAGCAGTTACCAGGTGCTCTGGACTTGCCTTCCTTTGCTGTCACAAACTACACGAAGTAGAGGCTAGGAGGAGAGACATCTAACTGCCTTCAGCTAGATGCCACCTCTTCTCTCGAACTTGTTAGCCACGGCCTCTGTGATCACGTTAGAGATCCCCAAACAAACCCCTAGGCAAGGTCTTTAAAAACTCCTGAGCACTACAAATTGTGAGAACTAACACACATTATTTTAAAAAATATTTTAAACTACTAAGGTTTGGAGAGATTTATAGAAAATAAACAACCAGAAAAAAATATAAATTCAGATATCAGACTGTTTACAAATATTTCTAAATTTTACATCTTATTTCAACACAAAGGAGTAAGACTATATAGAATTACATGTATGAATATACAGCTATGTGTGCATTTATACATATGAAACATAGATGTAGTATATTGGGCATATGTGACTATGTGTATACACATCACTTTTAATATATAGGTAGATAGTCATGTGTCACTATACAGGTATGTACATATTTATATATGTGAGTATGTATATTTATATTTATAGAGAGAGAGAGAAAGAAGGAGGCTGAGAGAAAATTTATAAATTAACATTATATGACTTTCAGAAATTCTAATACTATTACCTGAAAAATTCAACAAAATCAACTAGATGTTAGAACTAAAAAGTAAATGTAGCTAAGGCATAAGAATTAAACAAATACAAATAATTCAGTTTTAGTTTTCATAAATGACAAAACTCATGACAAGATATAATCAAAAACATACCTTTTAAAATAATATAATTGACAGAGCATTTCAGAGTAAATTAATAATAAGTATTTAGAAGTTACATTTTATTAGTATTCTGTTACCGATGAGGCTCTAATTTACCCACTTTCTCCCAAGTACTTACTGTCTTTTGACTCTCAGATACTATGGCTAAAAATTATGAGATTCCCTTGCTTTAAACTCTGCTCTTTTTTTATCAAACTTAGCGCTTTTTATCTCTGAGCACTCCTTTTCCCATCTTTCCTACCTTCTATGGTCCATTTCACCCCCTTGTCGGTGTAGGATTCTCTAGCCACTCCTTTGGGAAAAATACTCTTCCTCTTAACCCCTTGTGTTAATGCATGCCTGTAATCCCAGCACTCTGTTAGGCTGAGTGGCAGGAGGATCTCAAGTTCGGGCTTAACATGGGCAATTTAGCAACTTAGACTGTGTCTTAAAATTTAAAAAAAAAAAAAAAAAAAGACTGGGATGTGGCAATGTAGGTCAGTGGAACGGCCCTAGAAATCTCTAATACCATGCTCAAAATGAAGTAAGGCTATTTATTCTTTAAAGAAACCTATTAAATTAACTTTATTACATGTAGAAACTATTCACAACTATGATTAGGAGATGCTATAACGTTTGGCACATATAGAATATGTGCCAAAATTCAGTCTGAGTGTAGTGAGGTATTTTCATAAGCAACTTCTGATATTGAATTCATTTATGTGAACAATTTTTATGAAGTTATAATGAAATATACAAGAAGTATGTGCACAGAAAAATTCTGAAAATTTTCTATATTATTGAAGAAAACAGAAGAAGAATTATAAAACAGGCAAGCAAAGTTCAGAATTTAAAGCACAAAACAATGCAAAACCATAGGACATCTCCAGTAAAATTATTTGTGCAAAATAATCCAAGATAGTGTTACCAATGGACAAAAAATTTGGAGAAGGAATACAAAAATCTCATTTTGACAAAAGAGAATATATTTACTAATATTCCAAGTAAATATTTATAGCTTGTAATAGAGTTCTCATGATCATGTCTTTCATGCTTATCTTTTACCATATTGTAAAATACCCATCAATAGATCAATGGATTGACATAAATTGCGTTATGTATACACAGTGGAATACTACTGTCTGTACAGACAGATAAGTTGGAAGGTTTTGTAGGTAAATGGGTCCAAGTTGAGACCATCATTCTGTATATCAAATGGTTTCTCTAATATGAGAAACGGAGATCATAGTTATTCATAAAACTAAATGGTGGATAGTGGGAACTAGTCGGGAGTGGGATGGTGTAGATGGATTCAAAGGAGAGCGAAAGGATTTGGAATTTTGATGACATATATATTTTTGCACAAAATATTCAAGTTCAGTGTAAACAAATATCACATATATGCATATCAATAAAATGGGAAAATGTTTTGATAGCTATCTTTTATAGATTTAATACACAAATAATTTGCATGAAAACTTACACTTGTACAACCTATAATTATCTACATATAAGTAACAATTATTTGCATGTGTTTATTAAGCAGCAATTCTCAAAATTGTTGAATGATAAAATAAGATGGGTTTTTAAAGTTATTAACAAAATTATACATCACAGAAAAAAAAACAAGTAAGAAATTTTATTTTTGGAAAGATTCTGATGTGATGAGTATGTTTGTCAGGAGGACCAGATGAAGAGATGTGGTCATCAACAATCTTCTCATTCAATTTACATAAGAAACTTGTCTCCATCCCCCGAATGTCTTTGTTCATTACTTTTCCAGCAGATAAAGCATCATCTTCCATGTAATTGTCCATGGCAGCCTCAAAAGCAGTCACCATACTCTGCTCCTCCACCTCTTTTATCTGATACAACACTAAAGGGAATTTACTTTTTAACTTTTTACATGTCTGGCATTTGCGGTGTTTTTCTGTGTCTCCAGTGATGACACCTTAATTAGTCAGAGCTTCTCTCCCGCTCTTATTGTTCCTCATGACCTCAAAAAGGATTCTGCACCCTGGAGTCAGAGTTGTAATCTGTATTTCTCTAAGAAAAAGAAAACAACTCGTCAAGTGAATCTCCTTCTAACAATATTTTTTCGTTTTTCCCCATTTTATTACACGTATAAGTGCAAAATTTAAAGTTTTCATTGACCTTGAGCATTTGTGCACATATCATGGCAGTTACTAGACCATCCCCTCTCTCCTTTTTGCCTTCCCCCCACATAAATGTAAATAAAGCATCACAATAAATTATCTCATATTATGTTCATATTTCAAAGAAATACTGGCTCCTTTTCCTGAAACTGTGATTCTGTCTTAAAGTTATATAAATGGATTTCTATGTATCAAAGTATCTCTTTAACAGAGGACTGTGGTATTATTATTTATTGACCTGTTTTTGAATATTTTGACCCAGAATTATTATCAAAATGATTCATTGCCTGTTATCATTTATGTAAACATGTGCATATATGTGTGCATGTGTGTGTACTGGCTTTTATGTCTTCTAAGTGAACTGCTTTTGAAATTTGCAGAATATAAATAACAAAAGTGATACTATATACTATATTGCAGATTATACTATATTGATTAAAGCAAATTAATATTTTTATTTTTTATCAAAAATTGTGTTATATATATTCTTAGAATGTGTGATGAATTAATAAAATGTAATTTATTCTAGATGTATACTAAATAACTCTTTTACTCCTATTACTTTATAAGAAAAATATCAAATGAAGCATAAGAGTTTTTTAACTTACTTTCTTTTTTCTGTCTTTCTTTCTTTCTTTTTTCCTTTCTTTCTTCCTTGCTTTCTTTCCCTTTTAATCTTTGTGGTATTGAGTATTGAACCCAGAAGCTTCACACTGAAACATTCCCAATGTTATATTTATTTTTTACTTGTATTTTATTTGTTTATATTTTGAGACAGGGCCTCAGTCGCTAAGTTTCCCGGTCTGTGCTCCAATATTTGATCTTCCTGCTACAGGCTCATGTAGTCTAGGCACTTGCCACCATGCTTGGCCTTTTTAAAATTTATTTTAGTAATAAAATAATGCCTTAATGAGAGGTATGCATTTGATCCATGTCAAATATGTTTTCCACTTCTTAGATGATAGCTATTTGCCTTTATCATGTTGTAAGCCTTATGGCTATGGGATTTGGAAAGGTAATTAAATATAAAGCAGAGAGTACAGCACCTAATCATAGAGGTTAATTATCTGCTTGAATGCTCATAAGACTATAATGAAAAATCACAAAGGCATGCATATGCAATTACAAACAGAGCAAATGCATTAGAATTCGAGTGTAATTTATACATGTCTAGTAGTATAGACACTGTACCAGTATTTTCTTGAGTTAACATATGCAGTTCCAATTTTTTTTTTCCTTTTTTGGTTTTCAGCTTAGCTAAGTTTTAATTTCATAGAATGTTCACTGTTTTTTCAATAGTATGTGGTAGCTTTTTGTCCTTTATAACTCTAGTTATTGTCATAATAGATATGTCTTTATGTTTTCCTCTTGGTTAAAGTTCAAAAAGAGTAATTTTTTTTTTTTTTTTTTTTTTTTTTTTTTTTTTTTGAGACAGGGTTCCACTCTGTAACCCAGGCTGGTCCTGAACTCCCTAGGGAGGCCAGGCTGGCTTTGCACTTATGGCAATCCTTGCCTCAGCCTCCTGAGGACTGGGATTACAGGGTGTGTGCCACCATGCCCAGTTTATGTGGTGCTGGAGAATCAAACTCAGGTACTTAGCACTTGACTTAGAACTTGCTAGGCAAGTGCTTTAACCGCTGAGCCATTCCTCCAGCCCAAGTAAGAAAATTTCTGTTATACCTATGATTAAAGTAGTAACATCAAAATTTTCTATAGTGGTACTGCTTGAACCATTGTCATATATTCCTTCGGTTTTGTTACAGTCAGTATAATTCATTTTTATGGGTGTTCCTGTTTACAATTGGAGGTTATCATTTGCATATAGGAGAAATTTTACTCCAGCTTTTAACCAGAAATAGGATTATAGGAGACTGGTTATTATTGTATAGTAACATGTTGAAAAGAGCACATTGTTTCTGGTTGGAATAATAATTCTTATCTGGAAATGATAACAAGATAATACTGATTATGTAACACATTATTTTTGTTCTTTTAAGAGTCTATGTTTAGCATGTTTTTCAAGAGTTTTGGGCGAGACAGTCTTGCCAATCCAACTCCTAAATAGCAGAACTTGAACTAATGATAGATTGAACCTCAATGTAGATTGTTCAGGCTACAATGGGCTTGTTTCAGAGACTCAGAGACCATACTCCTTGAGGAATGGGCAGTTCACAGGCCACACGCTAAGTACGGGATACTTTCTGGTTCTTGAGACAAGACTCTTCACTCACTGAATTTGTTGCCCACATCATTAGAGGGAGGACCCTGACTATGGTGAATCATAGTCACTTTGACATTTCTACATGATTATTTGATTTCATACTATTTTATTCTTACATAGAATTCAAATTTAATCAGATGGCTACTTGAATCAACATAATCTAATACATAAGTTATAAAATATTTTTAAAATATTCCTCAAAAGCTACAAGAAAGGGAAAATAACTAGTCTGAATTAAAGTAATGTCCTAAATATTTAGCAAGTATTCTCATATTAACAAGATGAAAATAAACTAATGATAGAAATTTGTTAACTAGGAAATAAACAGTAAAATTGATAATTTCAAATATTTAAAAATCTGTGTATATAAATTACATTAAATAAGGAAATATACATTTCAATGTCTGATATTTCCTATACATGTATATATAAGTATATATAAAAACATATATCATATTACAATACCTTTACCCAGGTAAGTCAGATATTTATTGATATTTGAAAACTTAAATTATCTGCTGTATGAATGTGTTATAAATAACCAAAATTTATTCTGTTGGTAGTACTATGTGCAGGCATTAGTGTTTGGATATTCCAAATAAAATACTTGATCACCTATTATTAAAAATTTTTAGAAGATCATATTAAGATCCTCAAAAATATATCAATAGCTATAGTTTTTCCACAAAACAGGTACAGATAAAATGTTAAGACCTCTGCAAAAAATCAATAGTTTGGAGTCTCTGACCCTGGTATAATTCAAATAAAAATTGTTAATGTCTAAGAGATTGAAAGGCCTACTTGATAGTTCTAAAACCTATTTCCAAGATACCTTCTAATCTCAGAGTGTATGGCATATATTAAGAACTCAAACAGCAATCAATGCTGATGAGACTATGGAGAAAAAAGAAACCTCCCCTTACACTGCTGGTGGGAATCTCACCTGGTATAACCACTATGGAGGGCAGAATGGAAGTTCTTCAAAAGCTTGAAAATAAATATTCCCTTTGATCAGTGATACCTCTTCTGAGAATCTTTCTAAAAGAATTAAAAGGATCATATAAAAAGAGATACATATATACCCATGTCCTTAGAATCCCAACTAACAATAGCTAAAATATGGAAGACACCACAATACCCATCAGTGGCTACATACATACATGTGTACATGTATATGTACACAATGGATTATTACTCATCTGTAAAGACAGATAGGTTTGAAATTTTTGTAGGTGGATGCAACTTGAGACCATCATGTTCAGTGAAGTGAGTCAGGCACAGAAGGTTAAATATTGAATGGTTTCTCTAATACGGAATTGCAAAATTCAGTTATTTTGTAGAACTAAATGGGGGGATAGTGGGAATTAGTGAGGAGGGGGAGGGTGTAGGAGGGTCATAAAGAGAGTGCAGAGGGTTTGTAATCTTGACATAATGCATATGTGCACACAATACTGAAGTTCAGTGTAAACACTGTAATATATATATATATATATATATATATATATATATATATATATGCATATCTATAAGATTGGGGGAAATAAAACTATTTTTTAATGGTGTAGAGGTAAATAGATATTATGGGTGGTCAGTTGTGAAGATAAATGTCACTTGTAATTTGTGTGGCTACTGAGAGACTGAAGCAGTTTTTGCGCCAATGGTGCTGGAACCTATTCAGAAGAACAAACATGTTATTTCTGCAGATTAATTTTTCTCCAACCACAAAAGGCGGAAAGGAAGAAACATTGTAGGGCAGTTCTTTGAAAACTTATAATAAGATTCTGCTTTTCCCATATCCTGGTACTAAAGGAAAAGAAAACTGACATGTGGACAGCAATGTATTTATTAATGTATCTATCCACTTTTTCTTCCTACCCCCTCAGCCCTCCCCACATCCTCTCTCCCTCTCCTTTACAAAGTCAACTTTTTTTCTTACTTTTGTCCATCTATCTTTTTCTTCTTTATGGTTTATTTTTGTCTCATATTATAGAAACCATATATTTAGTTTTAGCTTTCTGCGTCTGCTTCATTTCACTAAGCATAATAGCTTCAAATTGCACTGATATTTCTAGACAATGACTCAATTTTATCCTTTGTGTCAGAGTAGTACTCTGAGGTACCTGGTGAATGGTGTATACCAAGAAGTCGAACAGCAGTCCATGCTTGCGCGATTGCAAGCGAAAAGAAATCGTTCTACCTTGCGGTGGGACTGCAAACTGGTAGATGCACTGTGGAATTCAGTATGGATTCCTTAAAAGGCTGGAAATAAACACTCAATTCAGTCTTGCGATTCCTCCCCTGAGTGTTTTTACAAAGGAGTTAAAAGCAGCACATAACTGAGATGCATGTATATTCATATATGTAGCAGTGCAAATAATAGCTCAATTTTGGAAGATGCTGAAATATTCATCAACAGACCAATGAACATACAATCGTGGTATACGTACACACTGGAGTAAAGGCAGATAGATTGGAGGCTTTTGTGAATATATGAAAACAACTTGAGACTATCATACTTAGTGAAGTGAGCTGAACTTACGGTTGAATATTGCATGGTTTCCCTCATAAGAGCAACCCAAAATCTAGGCATTTTTTTGAACTTAATTGGAATGATAGTGGGAGTCATGGAGGAAGTGGGTGGGCCAAATGTGGGGAAGGGAGGGGATTGTGAAGTTAACGTAAAATATATGAGCACAAAATACTCAAGCTCAATGTAGCCATTGTATATTGCACATATGCACTAATAAAAGTGGGGGGAATAGTTATTCTATTGTGTAAAATCAAGTATGAATAAAATAAATGAAAAGATGATTTAAAAAGAGGAAGAATCATAGGCAGAAGGGATTTAAGAAAATGCCTTTTAATGGATAAATGATGTCTGGTTAGGAAAATGAGAAAATTCTGGGAGTGGTGTTGATGATTGCTAAATTTAGGGAGCATAATTTTATTTAATATTGGGTAATTTGGGGGTAATTTTATCATTGCATGCTTTTCTAGAATTAATGTATATGTTTGATTTTTATTGAACAGCCCTGTAGATCAGTAATTCAGGATATAATCCTATTATTTGAAGATGAAATACTAGAGAATTTTATTAAATTATTTCCTAATATATAATTATTTTTTGCTAAAGAATAGCATTATTAGTATTTTCAGTCAAATAATATTACTGACAAAAGTGGTAACTTCTCAAATTCTCACAAGTAGGTGGATGGAGTGTAATGGGAAAATTGATTTCAAAGTAGCAAAGATAATTATTTCCATGTCTTTTCTCATTTTCCTGTGTATGAATTGGTCATTTCTCGGTGTTGCATTACTCATTTGCTCTAACACTGTGTTGGATCAGAATGTAAGCACCACAACATAGCCTTTCCACTCATGAACACCTACTACAACAATGTTAAAAATATAGTTGGACTTTGAATGAACTTTTCAAGTAAATGATTAAATTTCAGCTTGTTCAATCTTGATGCTATGCATTTGATTTAGGTTGATTCTATTTCATAAACCCTGCTAGGAATTATTTCTAGGTAAACAATTTTTCAATTACTGAATGCATGCACTAATGTGTTCTATTTAACAAGTACACACATTTATTTCAAACACTATTTTTTTGTTTTGTTTCAAGTAATAATGATCATTCCCTGTATTAGATGGCATGCTCTCTTCGATTATTTCAAGAAACTGTGTATTTGAGATTGGACTCTAAAGTAATTTAAGATCATTTTTTCAAATATACAATTCTAAACTTTCATTTTTACTACTTTTTATTTTTTTCATTAATAGCAATTCATTGGATATTATTTCTTGATAGTGTCTTTCATGACTTAATTGTTTAAATAAGCTTAGCACTGGATAGAGTTGTATAATTAGATGCATAGATGCATAAATTTTTTTTCTGTATTCTCATCTTTAATTCTTACAACTTTGTATCAAATTTATATTCGCTTATGGAATTAACATGATTTGGTTTTCTGCTAGGTGCATAGATAAATTATAATGCTATGGAGAATAGGAAGATAACTTTTCTTTCTTACTAAACATATTTCATCAACACTTGCTCTAAGATTCTGAAGTTCCATCGAACAATTGGCAGAGGAGGAGCTAGCAGTTTTATCCTACAAACAATTTATCCAATCATCAGTATGTTTTTCATAATAGATTTAATATTTTCAATTATTTTAACTGTAGTGAAAAACTACTGATTTTTGTAAAATGGCCATACAATTCATATCAATTGAACTTCTAAAACATGCAGTTACTGTGTCCTATTTCACTACTGAAAGAAGAGTTAGGGAACATCTAATCCGCCAGCTGTTCTTACTTGGCAGACAGAATCATTTGTTCTTGTCCAGACAAGGCAATCATCATATGAGAACTGATCATTATAAAACAATCAAATGTTTTAATCAAAACTAGCCAGTTTATTTTTAAGTTGATAATTTTGCACGATCCACAAATGATGTCGTACATATCCAGATAATCCTTTTAAGAATTAAAGCTTATCCAGCTGAGTCTGAAAACTTTTTCTTTTCTCATATTAAGATCTGCTTTCTTTTCAAACAACACAATTATTTTCTCTTTTCAGAAACTTACAAATATATCTTCTAAAAATATGTTATTTGTCACACAAAGAAAATGGTTGTCTGAAATAAAACTGCTAGGTGAAAACTGCACTCTTACTCAAACCCAACTAATATACATGCTTACTTCATGGCTGGGTGATACTGTCATCTTTACTTCCACAGCACAACCTATAAAATACATGAAAAAGTGATGTGTTACCAATAAAAATACCTATTTTAGCAATGAACTGGGACTGAAGTAAGTTTTAATGTTAAAATGCATATTTGCAAAACATCATTAAAATGGAAATTGGATTTTCATTGAGAGTAGAAAATAACAACTTTGAATAAGTCCACTGTTGTCCATACCTATGATACATATTTGTACAATATTTTTAGCTATATAATTTGTTTTCTTGCAAAAGTCAAAGGCACTAGTTTTACTTTAGTGCAAAGCAAAAAAGTATACATATATTGAGCTGTATATTAAAAATAATTGATAGCATTTTGTGTAGCATGTTTATTTCAGTGTTAGCCATTGGTAAAAATGAATAATGTAATTACATTCAAGGAAAGCAACTATTGGATTTCATATCACTATGTTAAATAATAAGCACTTAGTTTGCAGTTCATTCTATATAGTTAACAATATTTTATAGTCATTTTTCATAATTAACTGTTGGAGTTGTTTGACATACTTGATCAATGTGCCAAGATAATTTGTCTCATTTTAGTATAGTCAGAAAAATATTTAAAATATTAGGTTCATTGTTAGTCACTCAGAGTTCTTAACACATTTAATTCAGCAGCATATCTTTTATAAATTTGAGTCACTGGTTTTAATGGATATTTTATAAGTAGAAGTTATCTTCATTTTACAGACTATTATCAGATAAAGGTGTACAAGAGGCCAGGAAATACATGGAAAAATGTCCAGCATCCTTAGCCATCAGGCAATGCAAATCAAAATAACATGTAAGATACCACCTCACCACAGTGAGAATGCTTTATACCAAGAACTCAAATTGCCACAGAGGCTGGCAGGCTTAGGTGTTCGTGGGGCTGTAAACTGGTACTACCACTATGTAAAGCAATATGGGATTCCTTAAAAAAAACTGAAGATAGATATTTCATTTGACTTAGTTATACCTCTTCTAGGCATCTTTCTAAGAGTTGAAAGGAACACATACACACATTTATAACAGGACAACTAACAATAGTAAATTGTGGAAGATGCTGAAAAATTCTTTAGAAGACGAATGAATACAAAAAAGTAGCACATTTACAAAATAGATTACTACTCTGCCATGAAGACAAATAGATTTGTTTGAAGGTAAATGGACACAATTTGAGACCACCATGCTTAGTGAGGTGAATCAGACTTTTGAGGAATCTCCATGCTGCTTTCCACAGGACTTGTGGCTAATTTACAGTCCCACTAGCAGTGTAAAAGTGTTCTTTTTTTTTTTTTCTGCTGCAACCCTTTCAGCATCGATTGTGGTTTCATTTCTTTATATATCTCTGCATCACTGAGGTAAGATGTCATCTCAGTGATGTTTTAATTTGCACTTTTCTAATGGCAGAGGTTGCTGAACATCTTTTCATGTATTTACTGACCATTTGAACTTATTAATCGGAGAACTTTCGATTCATTTCAGTTGCCCCTTTGTAAAGTGAGTCTTTCATTTTGAGCGGTCTATTTTTTCTTCAGTTCCTTGTATATTATAGTTATTAGCCTAATGTCCTAAGTGTAGTTGGGAGAAAATGTTTTCTCATTCTGTCAGTTCTCTCTTCACCCTGTTGATCGTTTGCTGTGCAGAAAATTTTTAATTTAATGTAATCACATTTGTTGACTCTGGGGACTGTTTCTTTTTCATCAGGTGTCCTATTAAGACAGTCCGTGTCAAGACTTAACCTTTTATAGATTTTTGCCTACTTTATTCTCCAGAAGATTCTGTGCATCTCTTTTAAAGATATTGAGGTTTCTGATCCGCTTTGATTTGATGTAGGTCTTTGGTAGTAGGTAGTAGGTGTATGTCTAGATGAATCCTTCTGCATGTGGATATCCAATTCGCCATTTGATGCAGCTGTACCTCTTCAGGGAATACTTCAAAAAATTTACAAGCAATGTATAATAGAGTTACATGTAAACCCATGATTATAACAGCACAAAAAAAAAAACAATAGCTAAATTTTGGGAGACACCAAAATATCCATCAACAGAGTAGCATTTCTTACTGAATTGGATGAGGTGATGCATGTGAAAAACATGAACAAGGTTAGGTGATAATTATTAATAAAAGCTACCAATTGGTAATATCTGTAGTTATAGCAGTTAATAAAGGTTACTCTTGAACTTATATTAAATGAACCCAAGTGTAGAAACAAAGTGATGATATCTGTCTAGTCATCTTACTACTGTTTATTTACTGGCTGTTAACTAATTCTTGGGACTCTAGAAAGGAAGTCAAGAACAGAGAGGTCATGAGACCAAGTATTTTCCTGTGTGATGACCTCAAAATTACCTTGTTAAAGTTCCTCGAAGTTTTATTATATATGCTTTAAGCAAAAATATTGGAATTTATTTTATTTTTCTTATACTGATTAAAGAATAAAAGAATGGTAAAGAGTGGCATTTACTGCTGGCAGGCTGAGCATTTTTACATCAGAAATTATCTATCAGTTTACTTCCATGGAATTAGTGTAAAGATTTCAGAGATATTTGTGAATACAAATAAACACAATTGTGAAGTACCAGAACATAAGGACCAGGAAAAGAACGAACTTAGCCAATCCCCCCAAGGACGTCTGTTAGGATCAAAGGAACACTAAGACCCATGCAACAGAGAACTAGAACTTCATATACATGTAATTTTATGAGATGAGTTGCCTCATAGGCAGATTTATGAAATGGGAGAAGAGCTTGTGAGAGGGTTGACTCTTCCACACCTTGGCTTTTGCTTAGTGGAATCCTTCATTTGATTTTTGGGTTTCAACTCCCACCACCTGCTGTACTCCACATTTCCAAAACAAGCCTCTTCTGGGTCAGCTCTACAGTGGATTAGATTCTTTGCTTGCCTTTTCAGTTTCTAGGTATACTCCAAGTTGAAATTGTCTTCATTCTGCAGTCTCACTTGTATTTGTGTTTGTTTTCCTAAGTATTGCAGAAAGACTTCAGTTTGTCTATCAAACATTTTAGTTTAAAATCCCTGGTCATATAGAAGACACATATTCTACCGTTCTTTATTGGTAGTTATGGACATATGACCAATTGAGTAAGATTAAAATAGAATGTTGTGCAGGAAATCTATGAAAAGTACATTCCATTCTCTTTTCTATCATGTCATTTGTGATTTTTTTTCAAAAAGTATTCTTATTTAACAATTATATGCCATGATTTTCTTTATTTGAATCACAAAGCACATATGGGTACATGTGGTTTTACCATTTCCTGAGTAAAATAAGGAGGCCTGTGGCTGTTAATTTAAGTACCTTGCGACATGCTTAACAAATACAGAAAATGTGGCTATTTGGCTGGCCTGACTGTCCTATGGGAAGCATTCGCTGTCCTTCGCCATGAGGAGAGAGCTGCACTTGAGGGAAGGTGGGGCAGTGAGCTGAAAGGTGCTCAGCCCTCAGTGACTTTTTTTTTTTCATTTGTTCAACAAATGTTTATTGAGTCCTTACTAGAATATTATGGTAACTAAATGGTCTTAATACCCTTTCCTCAAAGCTCGTACCTGCTCGTAGACCACACCCCATGGATTAAAAGCAACCTTCATTTCAACGTTAGCAACCTTTAAGGATGCCTCTACTGAAGAGAACACATGCTTCTCATATTTATTGCTATTGTTTTAATTAGGAATAATGAGGTACAACAGATGCCCAACTGATTCCCCATGAGGTAGGATCTTCATCACTTTATCACTATTTAAAATTTCATACAAAAAGAAAAAGACATGTGAACTTGTAGAAATAAAACTCAAAACTTTCATAAAGTAGCATTAAAAATATGCTGTTCAACCAATGACCAGAAACATCCAATACCTCCTTATAATTAATGTTTTGCATTCCCCACAGAGATAATCACACGCTGAAATATAATGCCATATGTGGTTTTGCCTGCTACTGATATATATATATGAACATATCTGTATATGAAGATAAATAGATGATTGATAGCTATTAGTAGATTTAACTATATACTTATATGATTTACTAGTTTTAATTAGTGCATGAGATTTCACAAGGTGCAGCTGTGAGGAACTATTTGGCTATTTGATATGTCAAAGACAAACTAAAAAAATAACTTAGGTCTTAATGGAAGAAAATATTGTGACTGTGTTGGGAGTCCAGGACGATTTCTCTATAACAATAACAAAAAACACTAAATAAAAGAAATTGTGTCACATTAAGAATCCATAGGGAGTATGAAAATATAAGCCACATTATGGAGAATATTGAAATTCTTAGAAGAAATACGAACACAGGTAAGTTGTCTTTATAAATTTTAAAATGCACTAATAATTTAGGTGATTTTTTGTATTTTGCCAGCACTTTCTAGTATTAGCTGTCTTTTCATTCATTCATTAGACATGTATTCAAATGCTTATTTTTATCTTTTAAAGGATCTTAACTTCATCTTAAATTCACATTTCATTCACAAGTAATGATTGTTAGCATATTTTCATGTATTTAGTGTCTATCTAACCCATTCTCCCTAATATCCTAATATACCATTTTTTGCATATCTAAAGTATTCATATGCATAAAAATTACCTCAAAATTTTTTATCCTATATGATTGTTCTTTTTAACAAAACAAAGCAAAACAAAACATGAATATGTTGTCTTTGTTACTGTAGCTTTTTTATTGAAATTATTTTTATTTTATATATACATAAATTCCATTTATGATAGTCTTTTATACAGTTCTGTTCCTTCAGGTATTTTTTCCTTTTTCTAAATGTTCTTGCTTATCTTCATAACTTTTCATTTCTCATACAGTTTATGCTCTCAATGATAATTCCCAGAATAAAACTATTGACATTTCGTTATGATTATTTTCAAACAATACACTTATGAGTTTGTCAGAGCCTTCCAATAGTCCCACATCTGAAATTTGCTGCATTTTTTACTTTTTACATTTTTAATTTTTCCCCATTTTATTGATATGTATAAGTGCAAAATTTAAGGTTTACAGTGAAGTTTAGCATTTTGTGCACATACATATCTTGTCAAGGTGCATGTTCTCAACATATAAGTATATGGAGGGGTTCTGCAATACAAACCATAAAAACACTGTTGATTTCTCCAATTTGGAAAAAACAATCAGTCCCCTTATTTTTATTTAATTTTTGACAAAAGAACATTTAAATTTTATTGTAATTTCTTGCAAAAGAAACTTTTATTGCAGTCTTTTGAAGCACATATGCTTGTAATTTAAAGTGTTTACTAGGATTAGATATTCCATTCTTTTATAAAGATGTTTTTTTGATAGACAGATATGTAATTCTTGTATGCTGAAATCATAGCCAGGAAACTTAATTAAATCAGTTTTTGTTTTCTAATAATTTCTCTCTCTCTCTCTCTCTATATATATATATACACACACATATACATACACATACTTTTAAGGCTTCCAATGGGTAAAAGGATTTCGTGTGCAACAATGGTAAATATAAAAAAATCTGATTCATTTGGAATTTTTATTCTTAATCCTGCTATAGTCGTGTCTTGGCTAATGATGTGGATATAATCTGAGAAATGGGTGTTTAGATGATATTGCCAATGTGATTTAGGGAATGCCATTGGATATCCAGTTGGTTCTTGAACAAAGCGTCATTATGGAGCACATGGCTGAATAAAGCTTTATAAACTGGAAAGTCAGGTTGACATTCTTCTATGTTGTTGTCTAAAAGTGTTCTTTGTTCTCATGCTATGCTAATAATTATTAAATTTATATAAAATTATGTAAATTGATCAAGATTCAGTGTATATCAATAGAGGCTCGAATTACTCAGGTTGATTGCTGTCGTTATACATCGCAAATACATACCAGTAAAAGGATAAAAATAAAATTATTACCACTAACATTATTATTTTACACTACTTTACTTTATTGCTATGCTGGGGATCAAACTCAAGTCTTGTGCATCCTATGCAAATGCTGCAACACTGAGCTGCACCCTTAGCTCCTTTGCAGTATTTTATAGGTCATGACCTCCAATATGGTATTAACAAGACTAGTAAATTGGTATATGTATTTTAATATCCATAGCTATAGGCATTTTTTCAAAATATGACTATTAATCTTTTCTTGGGGCTATTTTTGTAAATATCCTCATGCAGGATAAGTACACTCTTCTACTTTTAGTTTCTATGAGCTTGTTATTTTTTTGAACGTAGGTAGGTATGATATTTTATCACATCTTTTTTCATTTTGAGACTAGTCTATCTTTATATTGTGAATGACTTTGATTCATTTTGACCATTACATATGTGAAACATTTCATAAGCATATTAAATACATTTGTATTATAATATCCTTTCATTTAGTATTGGAATTGCTTCATGCTATGCCTTAATGCCTGTATCTCTCAAAGGTTGCATAATGAAATCCTAAGAATCAAAGTGATGATATTAGGAGAGGAGAACTTTCTGAGATCACGAGGGTAGAAACTTCGTGACTGGGAATATTATTTGTATAGAAGATACACATTAAGTACTCTTGACCTGTCCCACCAGCTCAGAAAACACTGAGAAATTAAGATTTATAAAGCAGAGAGTTGGCTGTTTCTCAAACACTGAATCTGGATTTTTAATATCACCTAGCATAACTTTTTCTGCTATATGATTTCTAAATTTCTACTGAAGTTTTTAAATTTGGCCCTTATTATCTTGAGTAAAATTATCACAACTCTTTAAATCACTGAATAGAACTCAAATATTTAAATTTCATGTAGCTTTATATTGTCTTTTTTATTCCTGGTCAATTTCTGCCTTTAACTGATTAGACATATGGGATAGACCACAATTGATATAGCACGTAGAATCCATAAAGACAATTTAAATACTTGAAATTAATTTTTTCAGATCAGATTGTCTTCTGATTTTAGAAAATACTTAGGATAGAAAAACGTTATACTAAATTAAATCTTTTTTGATTTATTTAAAGCTTGTTTTATTTTTATGGGGAGTGAGTACTCTTTGCTGTGCTCCTGAGAAGTGCTTCCTAGACCCTTTGTTCCTTTCACAACCCTGAGACCCATCTTTGTCTCCATGAAACTTCCTATCTTCATAAGTCTCTCAACTTCTTAGATTTCTCACAGTCTCATTCAAAGTTTTTGGAACCACATGAAGTGATAGCCAGAGTTTGGGGAAGGGACAGGGAGGGGATGGGAGGGTAGAAAATGGGAAGAGATTGTAAAGTCGATATGATACATATGTTTACGAAACACCCAAATTCATTGTAAATACTATGCATTACACACACACACACACACACACACACACACACACACACACACACACACAAGTAAAAATAGTGGGAAAAAGTTACTGTTAATTATTTGGAACCAAATATTCTTCTTGTGTTGGTATCTCTTCAATCTTCGGAATGTTTGTCCTGAAATACATGCTCAGTGAACATTTCAAATAAGAATATTTTTTGACTTTAGATTTTAGTTTTATTATTGGGTAGGCTGGTTAGGTATAATGCTCTCCATTACAAGCAGATTTGAAAGTCCACCGTACTACAATGGCTTTATATGTTTTAGATGATTATATCATAGATATCTGTATTAATGCAAGCATAGAGATTTAATATGAATTTTTAATTACATTGAACTTATTTTCTTTAACAGAAAATTAAATCCACTTTAATTTGTTGTTAAAGAGTGTATTACTTTGATTACACAGCTTTTGTTTGGTGCATTTCTCTTATTCTTATTGTTTAGTTTATATCATATGTTAAAAGACTATTTATTTGGTAAGTTTCCAAATACTTTTTTATGTTTTATTTACTATTTAGTGATAGCAAAAATTAAAACACCTTTAAAATTGATGAGCTGTGCTGAGTAACAGGAATATATTGACAAATAAAAAGCTACAGAGTTTGTGAGTTTGATTTACTATTTTCTGTAGACTTTCTCCAATAATTTGGAGATCGTATATTTCTGGCTTTCAAATATTAGCTTTATTATTTATATTGCTATAATTAGGCTTGCATTATTTTCTAACTGCAGAGAAATATTGGCAAACACATATGTAATTTTTAAAAAATTAAGTTCTTTATTTTCCTGGGCTTTTCAAAACTCTTATTTACAGACGATTAATGAGATTTCAGTCACCATATTTATAGTATTTTTCTTAGTTACTTTCTTATTGCTGTGACAGTGAATCTGACATCCACAATTTAAGGGATGTAAGATTTATTTTAGCTCATAGGTTCAGAAGGTCTCAATTCATTCAGGGGCAGTGGTAACGGTGGAAGCACATGACAGAAGGGTGTGTCAGAGGACCACTGCTCACAGGCTGGAAGGTAAGAAGCCATATAAAGGGAGAAGAACAAAGGTAACATATCCTTCCAGGTCATGTCCTAGTGATCCACCTCCTCTAGGTCACATGCCCAACAACTCATCACAGACCTATTGTCCTCTGTACACCTATAATGCAACACACACCTATAATTAACCACATGGCCATTATCCACTACATCCAAGTATATGAAACTTATGGGGAACTTTACAGATCCAGTTCGTAACATTCTGCCCCAGACTCCAACAGGTTCATGTCTACTTCCCTATGCAAAATGATTGTAGTACTTCTCTAAGAGTTGCCAATGTCTTACTAGTACCACCACTACTAAAATTGTCAAAATCCGAGGTCTCTTTTGTGACTTAAGGCAAACTCTTAGTTATGAACTCCTTTGAAAATCAAAGAAAGGTAAACACTTCCAACACACAATGGCACAGCATAAATATCTCCAGTCCAAAACAGAAGACTAGAAAGAAAGTGCTCTGACCAAATTAAGTTTTAAACCCAGCATGACAGGGATTGAATCCTGTAGTTCTGTGTCCAGTACACAGGCTAACCAGTGATGAGATGTGAGTGCCACAGAGCTTCTGTAGCCCTGCTCGTACAGTGTTGCCTCTAGCTGCAACCTGCATCTTTTCCTCTCTAGCTGTCTTCTGTCACAGCCTGTGGCTTTCTTCAAGCAATGATCCATGTTTCTCCAAATTCCCTGGGTCTCTGTTGCAGCTTAGGCTTCTTCCCAACTTCGTGCACTGTCCTCCCAGGGGCACCTGCCTGGCCTCCAGTGACTTCTTCTGAAATCCGGATGGAAGTTTTCATGACCCAACAACTCTTCTATTTTGTGTTCTGTGAAGCCAGCACTACATGGTGACACCATGGTCTGCCCCTGGCTTAAGCAGCAGTCTGACCCCCATCTGGATTTCTAAGCCCAACTCTGGCAAACAATTCCCTCTTTGGTCCTATAGACAGTCCTGGGGTCCTCATCCAAGAGCAAATATTTTTGTCTTTTCACTTTAACTGGTAAAGTGTGGAGTCTTTTGGATTCCTGAGACACCCTCAAGGCCTCTTTATATAGTCTTTTTGCTATGAACTTGGCTTCTTTTTAGCATTAATATCTTCATAAGTCATGCTCTCTTACTCCAAACTTTAAACTTTCTACATCTCATTCCTCTGTCATTTCCTCCCATTACTCAGTATACAGCTGGCTAGAAGCTGTCAGCAGTATCAGTGTGACAGCCTGAACATTGGTCTTACTTGACGTTTCATCCATCAGATTCAATAGTCCACCACCTTTAATCTCAGTATCAGGCAATGTCTTAGTAAAGGGGCAAGATCCTGACATGATTTTTGCCAGAGCATAGCACACATGGTGTTCAGACCAAAGGCCCATGAACTCCTCTTTCCATCGGAAACCTCTTGAGACTGGATTTTATAATTCACACTTCTACCAGCATTCTGGTCTCAGACCTGACCAGAATCTCCGATCAAGCTCAGTTCATAGATTTCTAAGTCTTTTTTTAGCCAGTATTTCTCAAACTTTCCAAACTCCTCCCACAAACTAGTTCCAGAGGCTTCTAAAGCCACAGCAGCCACTCTACTTTCCTAGTACTGATTTTCATCTCAGTTTCCTCTTGCTGTGACAGAATGCCTTATATCCACAACTTCAGGGATGAAAAATGTATTTTAGTTCACAGGTTCAGAACATCTCAGGTCCGTCAGGGATGGCTGGCCATGGTGGAAGGACATGGCGGGAAGGGACTGGCATGGGACCACTGCTCACAGCACAGCACGTAAGAAGTCAAATTAGGGAGACAGCATGCAGCTAGCATATACCCTTCTAGTTCACATCCTTGTGATCTGCCCTTTATGGGTCAAGCCTCTGTGTTCTACCTGTTCCAGATTAAGCCCCAGTGATCCGTTCCTTCCAGGTCACATGTCCAGAAATCTATCACACCTATAATCCAATATATATAATCTGCCACACAGCTGTAATCCACTTTTTGCCTATAGTCCACCACATATCCATAATCCACAACATCCAGATACATGAAGCTTCTGGGAGACATTCCAGTCCAAACCATAGCAGTATCAACAATGAGTTCTTCTTATTTAATTATTTGTACCTTTTCTATTTTATATTGTCTCCACATAAATAAAATATATTTAGAACTTCTATAAAGTAAGCTTTCAGTGCTTATCATTTGCTTTTTATTCTGAGTTTTGCAATTGTAGAGTTGGTTAGTATTTTCTATTTTTTTAAGCAAATGGATTTACCTTTCATTTGAGAAAAGAACATGTGTTACATTTCCTAAACTTTGCCACCTATAACAACTTATTCCTATTTTCTCAAAAATGTATGGTTTGTGGCTGGGTTTAAAGCTATGAACCACAAACCTGTTCTCCCCAATAACAATTAATTTTTGGCTTTTAACATTAGAAGGACACAACTGAAAGTTTACATTTTGAATACTTTATTAATACTTTCTCCATGTGAGTATGCCCAAATAATTTTGTTCTATATTAATTTTGATTAATTCACTAATAACAGAAATTATTTTCTCAGGTGTAAATGTTCAAATTACAGCTATTATTCATATCTCTACCTCTATGTGTCAGATATGAACATTATTTTGCAGCAATAAACATAAATATATCTGAAATAATGATAGACCTACCTAGAGAAATTTAGAAAACAGCACAGAATGCTTATTATAAAGTCATCTATTTAAAAGACAATGAGAATTGCTGAGAAATTTTCTCTCCTGCATGGGTAAGAAGAGTTTCAACAGGTTTCCTTAAGAATATAGAGGTTGCATTCAGGTTTTAATTCCTGGTTGCTGCTGTTGTTGCTGCTGTTAACTCTTAGAGCCAGAGTGGCATCTAAGTGCCCTGTAGTCCTTGGACTTTATGCAAGTAAAATTCTTTCAGCACTATATTCTATCTTGAAATTCCTATATTAATAGTCTTCTGTTTTTACATCATGATCATTTAGTATATTATCTAATTTGATATGAATAAATTGATATTAAATGTGATATTAACATTTATAATGTTGTGTACATATAATTAATTTTAAAACATCTGTGTCTTGTGTACCATGGTAGTTATTGGATGTAAACATGGAACCTGTGCTTTATTAGTTAGTGTTTGTTGCTGAGGCACAGTATCTAACATCCGTCTACAACTTAGGCAGAAAACACTTATTTTAACTTTGAGAATCAGCAGGTCTAAGTCCATTTATGAGTGGCCTTCAGTGGTGGAAACACATAGTAGAGGCCCAGCCAGAGAAAGGCTGTTTCTTCTGTTTTTTTGTTTGTTTTTTTGTTTGTTTGTTTTTCTTTTCTTTTCTTTTCTTTTCTTTATTTATTTTTTTCTGTCTTTTTTTTGATAGGGTCAGACTCTGTAGTTCATACTGGTCCTGAGCATACTATGTAGCCCATGGTGGTCATGAACTCAGGCAAATCTCTTGCCTCAGCATCCCTGTGATGAGATTCCAGGTGTGTGTAACAAACACAGCTTATCTATGTGTGGTGCTAGGAGACTGAATCCAGGGCCTTGATCATACTGGCAAAGTGTGCTACACCCTTGCACCCACAAAAGCTGTTTATGGACTGGTGAATAGGAAGCAGAGAGAGCAAGGAAGGACAGAACTAGCATGTATCCTTCTACGTAAAGCCCAGGTGTCAAACCCTTCCAGTTCTCTCCCCAAGTATCTGCCCTTTCCAGTCAGTCCCCACCTCTTAGCAAACACGTGGCGTCCACAAATATTCTTCAATGCCCAAATATCTGAGGCTTTTGGAGAAGATTCTAGATATATACCATAACATCCCACCCTGGTCCCAAAAAGATTCATATCTACTCTTTATGCAAAATCCTTTTAGTCTACTTCTCAGAGTTCTCAAAGTTAGCAGCAGCACAGCCAAAAAGTCCATGTCCAAGGTTTCCTCTGATTCTCAAGGCAGACATTTAACTATGAGGTCATATGAAAGTTAAAGGAAAATGTAAAACTTCCAGTGTATGATGGGGCAGGGTAAACATCCCCATTCCTAAAGGAGGAATAGAAAGTAATTGAGATTTGCCTGAGTTCAAAGCCAAGAATGAATTCTAGAGGGACAAGCCCAATCCCAGCAGTTTCATTGACTCCCATAGTTCCACATCCTGCATCCAGTGCAAGTTGTGGTGAAATGTGAGCTTCAAAGGTGTCGGGTAGCCCTACCCCCTTGGTGTTCTCCTTTGGGCTAGCCTATGCTCTTCTTCTGCGTATGATCCATGTCCTAGCATCTCCAAATTTCTGTTGTTTTCAAGGTGGTTTTGGCTTTTCTTTCGCAACTTCAGGTACTATTCTCCCAGGAGCACTCTGTCTGGTGCCCGAGATTTTCTTTTGAAATTCTGGGTTTTTAATGACCCCTCGCCTCTTGCATTGTGAGTGCCTATAAAGAAAGCACCACGTGGGTGATGCCAGTATTTCTCTCATGCTTGAATACTAGTCTGGTCCCCTTGCTCTACATCCACAGAAACTTCTGTGTTTTTAGATTGCTGATCAACTTACACATTAACTTTCTTAGGCTGTCCTGCAGGATGCCCTGGTACTGTCCTTTCAAAGCAAAGTCTTTTCACTTTGTGCCAATAAACTGGAAAAATGTGGTAGTGCCTTGCTGATTTCTTATTTGCCCTCAAGACATGTTTTCTATGGTCTTGATGCAAAATACCTTTTGTCTTCAGCAACCATTTTTCTCTTTGCACCCCCCCCCCCCTTTTCTTTTGAGAAATGGTCTTGGTCTGTTCAGGCTGGTTCTAAACTCACTATGTAATCATGTAATCAAGGCTAGATTTAAACTCAGGGCAGTCTGCCTCAGCCTCCCAAGTGCTGGGGTTTATAGGCTTGTATCAACATGCCCAGCTTGTCTCTATATTGCAGTCACTGCAAAATTTTACATCTTTTTTTGCTGCCATTTTTTTTCCTGTTTTTCAATGTAGAGTTGACCAAAAGCTGCAAACGATACCCTTGTGAAGGACTGAATATTGGGCTACCTTGGAATTTCTTCTTTGAGATTAACTAGTACATCACACTTAAACTCAGTTTCAAGGAAAGTCTCAGAACAGGGGCAAAATGCAAGCACGCTTTTATTTTTTTTTCCAGAGCATAAAAGTGCATAGTTTCTAGATCAATCACCAGTAATTTCTTCCCTTTTTCTGAAACCTCTTCATCATGGCCTTTATAATCTGCACTTCTCTCATCATTTTGGTCTTCTGAACTCTGACCATAATCTCCCATCAAGCTTAGCTCATAATTTTCTAAAGCTTCCAAACCTGGTATCTCCAAGCCTTTCCAGACTTTGCCTGCACAAAGGTTCTGAAGATTTCCAAGTCAAATAATCAAAGTCAGAGCAAGAGTTTCACTTATTTTGGTATCAATTTCTGTCTTTGTGATTTTTTTTTTTCATTGCAAGGACAGAATAACTGACTTTTACAACTTAAAAGAGGAAATGTTTATTTTCACTCATAGTTTCAGGTCTTGGTACATTCATGGGTGGCCGTCAGTGGTAGAAGCGCATGACATAGCAAGAGAGAAGCGAGTCATAGAATGGCAAACAGGAAGCCAAGTCAGTGACAAAGAATGGACCTACCGTATGTCCTTCCGGGTCAAGCCCCAGTGATTTTTCCCCTTCCAGCAAGGCTCCACATCAGAGCAGCAAGTGAAATCTATTTACAATCCATAATGTGTAAATATATGAGGCCTTTGATGGCCCAAGAACAGAATGTTACAGGGTAAAGCTGGAATGCTCCCCACGATACTTATTTATCTGTTTTTACATTTTGTGAATTATACATAGATCTCGCTTGCTGTTGGGAGGTGGAATGTGGCTGGAAGTGGTGGATCGCTGAGAATCAACCTAGAAGTGATGGGTCCTTGGAAGGACATATGGAGGTCCATCCTTTCTCAGTCTCTTGTCTTTCTATTTGCCATGCTATATACTGCTTCTGTCTGGTTGTGTGTCCATCCTGTGGTTCCACCATCGTTGACCTCCTATGAGTAGACTGAGAATTTTTGAAATTGTGAGCTAACATAAACTTTTCTTCCCTTAACTTGTGGATGTGTCCTAGCAGTGAAAATGTAACTAAGGCAGAGTACACGGTTACCTTTTAATTATTTACTTATGCTGGGACCCTTTTATTCTTATGTCCTTTTGGAAGCTAGACTTTATTGAGGTACGTTTATTAAATAAAATATGGCAGAAATTAAATGTTACCACTCGGAAATTGAATAAGAAAAAAAAAGATAGCTCTTGACTTGGGTATTATTTCTCTCTCTCTCTCTTATTTTTCCTGTTACGTGTGTTTTGGAGAAGCTACTTGACATTTTTTGAGGCAGTCCTTGGAAATGCATCATGGGATACGAAATGAAGGGCCTGCTGATAACTTAATGAGTAATGAAGAATGCAGATTTGCACCATCAATAATGTCTTCAGAAATGACCAGAGCCTTCGCTAACAACTGGTCTTTAAATTCCCAAGAAAATATGAGTTAGCAATACAGATGAACTTTCTGGATTTACGTCTGACAAAAATTGTGAAGTCAAAAAAAAATCAGCTGCTTGCAAAGTTATGAAATAATTTGTTTCTCAATACTGCAGAAAAAGTATAGTGCTTTATTTACCTACATTGTTTTATTTTCCATCTAAATAACACCCATATCCCTATATATTGGGACAGGAGTACCAATAAGAATACAAAATTACTCATTTAGTTAGTTCTAAAGAATCTTGTAGATGGAAATTGTGTTTGTACTTTAAAACAATAAAATTTTTAGGGTTGACATAAAAAGAACAAAGATAAAAGAATTCTTTCAAAAGTAAAAGTAATTATCCAAATTAATTATGCAATTAGGTGATATATATTTTTATATTTTATTTATTCTCTCTCCAATTTTTAGCAATCCATGAGGTTACCAAAAAGTAGGCATTATTCACCAGAAAGCAAGAAATACATTTAGGTGGTTGTAATATTTTAATTTATTTTTATTTCTAAATTTAAAGTGCAATAGAAATTTTTTTTCAAAAATGTACTTTATGATCTGGTTTCTCTTTTTAGTTTCAACAACAAAAATGTAAAGCTTCAGTTTATGATTTACATTATTTTAAAAGATCAATACACAGAAAGTAGTAAATCAACCTGTTTTGGAAGCTACAGTAATATTTGAATTCATTAGACAAAATTAGTGACAAAAGAGAAAAAAAACAAGCTCCGTATTTTAGGACTAATATGTCCATATTTACTTTCACAAATATTTTCTATCTTAAATTGCCCTTGACAGACTTATGTGTTTACCTTGTTGCTTTAAGGAAATTCAGAAGGTTGTCATTATAACAGCTTTCAAAATGTCATAAAATTTATGACAAGATGTCAGATTGGAAGTTCATGAAGTCAAAAAGTCAAGATGTTAAAAGCCAGCACTATGTGATATTTGTGATAATGTTGAGTGAAAAGAGTCCTTACAGGTTTCTGGTCTAAGTGTATTTAAAAATATTTGCATGCTGTTGATTTTCAAATCCATTTAATCTAGCGAAGGTTAAAATCAGCATTATAAATCATTTGTCTACCCAGAAGAGCATGTGAGAGTAAGACATAATTTATACGTGCCACAGTTTGGGTGTTGAACATCTCCAAAATCTGTTTTCAATCCATAGTCCTATTGAAAGGTCATATAACTTTTAGTAGGCTTTACATCACTGAGAACATGCCCTTGAATGAGACATGATCCTGATTTCTTCTCCTTTCTCTTTTGGTCCTGTCCATGAATGAATGAGCTTTGCACCACGGACTGCCAGCATGATGTACCGGCCCAAAGCACCTGGGCACATGGACCATGCGTAAAACCTCCAAAATTTTACAACAAAACACAGATTTCCTCTTATAAGTTGATTATCTCAGGTATCTTTAACAAGAATGAAAACTCAACTAACAAAATGTGCAATGTCAAAGCATCTAAGATTTACTGTGTTATTTTAAGACTTTTTTGTTTGTTTTTATGTCTTATGAAGTTGAAAAATGATACCTTGGATGAAGGAGGCAAGGTGTAGATTAGATAGAATAGAGCTTTATTTAGAAACAACAGAAGGATGGAAGACCGTGCTGTCTAGGAGGGGTTCCTGAGTGAGTTTCCTCTTTTAAAACTCTTTAGGAAAGTTTTACTTATGCATTATTCTTTAAATCTTGGCACAAACCATAATATTGTGAGATATTCAGCTGAAGATAGGCATTATATAACAGCAAATGTGTTTGTGTGTAGTGTTACACATTTGAATATAAAATATTCCCCAGGATACCTTTCTTTATCACATACTAAAAATGTGTGATCACTATGAACATAACTGATACCATGCCAAAAGTGGCCATTTTACTCAGTTTTGGGAAGAAAAATACAGAGTTAAAAAGAATACAATTAGATTTTCATTGTCAATAATAATTTTCACTGCTGTGGAAAAAGCCTGCAATCAGAACTGTTTACAAAAACTCTGAAAATGCTTTTAAACTACAAAAGTGAAGAGACTCTCAACACACCAGTCCATTGTTCATGTGTTCCCATCACAAGATAAAAATATTTTGTAGTTAGTTCTTAAAGGTATTCAAGTCTTTCTCCATTATAATTTGATGAAAAATGTTAAGTTGATTGAACTTTTATTATAGAGACGCGTATTGCACCATATTTTTTTCTTATTTTCATCTAGCTAGGCATTAGGGGACAAAAAATATTGTTCTTGGGGTACCAGTAACAGAACAAATCATGGTAGAAGTGTACAGAAAACATAGTTTCATAATCTGAATTTTTTTTTGTCTCCTCAAGACTCATATGCCTATGCCCCAACTCCTAATTTGAATATATTGAAGGTGATGAAGGTGAGACCTCTGGGAGGTAATTATTTCAAAGAAGTCATGGTGTATGAAAATCATGATAGAATAAGTGCCCTTTTTAAGAAAAGGGAGAAATAATCAGAGCCTCCTCTTCCTCCATGTAAAAATACAGCAATAAGGTAGTGTCTATAAGCCAGAAGGAGGACACTCACCAACACCTAGCCATGATGAGTCCTGCTTTTCCTACATACACACACACACACACACACACACACACACACACACACACACAGAGAGAGAGAGAGAGAGAGAGAGAGAGAGAGAGAGAGAGAGAACACACACAGACACAGAGAGAGAGAGGCAGAGACAGAGACAGAGAGGCAGAGAGACAGAGACAGAGAGAGAAAGAGAAAGTCTGATGTTCAAGCTATTTACTATGTCATTTTTTACTAACTTGGTAAACATAGACTAACACTTCAAATATTATGCTGTCTGTACAAGTATTTAATCACACACTGAGGAGCGTCCTGGGGAGAGACCCACTAGTTCATCACACACACCTGCAGTTTGTAATGTGCATTCTGTAAAACAGAAGAAGCATACACAGCTAAGCTAAAAACACTTAGTAACTTTCGGGCCCTTTTTTTGATAATAATGACAGTAGAAATAGCATAATACATATTTGGATAAAAGAAAAAAAATCGGTATTGTTGGAACTGTAGTCATTATTTATGATATCTTGTCATGGAAGTATAGCATCTCAAAATATAAGTGTGATTTTTTTCCATCATCAAAACATCACAAGATAGATGAGCTACTTTGCCATTTTGATGAAAGAAACATAATAATGCTGCATTAGCAAATGGAAATTCCATTAACCAAATAAAAACAACATCCAAATTATTAATTCCAAAATTAAAATAATTGTTAAATAATTGCATAGCTCCAAATGGGCTAATGGACTAACCTGAATTTGTTAAGCCGATGAATAAACACAATGACAGAGCGTTTTACCGGGTATTAGTAAACCCTTCTCTCCCTCTTTCACTCTATTTGTATATTACAACTCTGTGTCTAGTGCTTTATTTTAGCTGCATCACTACCCTTTATAAAACTAGCTTTTAGTGTCAACAGATGAAATATGTAATGAGTTATGATCAGAAAAAGGAATGCAGATGTACTGTCCATCAAATCATTTTTTTTTTCATTAATACAACAGCTGCTTGGCTGACAGGTTGAATGGTGTTTTAGTGTTCGTTCTAGATCACTTCCAAAATTTATGGAAGTTTTTGGTGAAGCTTTCCATTTTCTTCTTTAGTGTACTGGACAAAGAAGCATGGTAAAATTTTATGCCAAAAATTGAATAGTAGATTATTAATGTATGGCTATATGCACAGAGAACAAATAAAGCATATGTTATACTATTAGAATTTTATTTCTGTGTATTAGTGTGCTATGTTTCGTGAACATTTATTCCAAGTATCAAATAGCAAAGGAAGCTATTGTTTTGGACTTGGTGCTGCAGTGAGGCACCCTAGACATGGCTGAATAGCAGTGGAGTCCATCATGTTAATATCTCATGTATCTACACGGAAAGTAAGCTGTTTAGCTGATCTTTTGGGACCCAAAAAGTCATGGGTGCTAGCCAGTTTTTCTATATAGAAAATCTTAATTGGTATGATATTAAAGTTCACTTGCTTTAATTCTTACTCAGAAAAAGTAATTTAAAGTCATCTGAAGGGAATAAACATAATTTGGATCTGTGTTGTTTATTTTTTTTTATTTTGTTTCTCATGTGTCTCCTTATGTCTTTCCTTATTTCCTACAAAGAAAAATAAGTTAGATTTGACCAATCCATTTTTTGTTCTTTGCTTTTGCTTTTCTTTCTCTTTCTCTCTTTCTTTCTTTCTCTTTCTTTCTTTCTTTCTTTCTTTCTTTCTTTCTTTCTTTCTTTCTTTCTTTTTGCTGAGACAGGATATCACCCTGTAGTCCAAGCCGTTCCTGAACTCACTATGTATCCCAGGCTGGCCTTGAACTCATGGCAATTCTGCCTGGCTTTTGCGATATTGGGGCATCAAGCTTATAACCTTGTGCTTCCTAGGCTAGCACTCTAACTGCTGTGCAGTTGTTCTGCCTTTTCTCCAGGTCTTCTTTCTGTTTCTGTGACACCAATCTTACCTTCTTGGTTCATAGGAACACTTACCCTATTTCAGGTAATGAAGTGTTGCCTGCTTCCAGAATCAGAGATAAAGCTAAAAGGAAGAAAGAGTATAACAAAATAAGGTTCCATCTAGGTATATGTGTTCAGGCAAATGATGTTTGAGAAAACTGAAGAACTTTTGTTCCCTAAAATGCAACTATATTGTAGTATTTACTGATGAACTTCTCCCCCTCCCTCCCTCCCTTTCTCTTACCTTCACCAGCATCTAGGAACCACCGTTCTATTTTCGAGGTCTATGAAATTATTTATTTTAATTCCACATATGCATGGGGCAATTCACTACTTGTCTTTCTGTGTCGGACTTACTGTACTTAACGTCATCATCTCCTGTACTGCCTGTGTAGTCACAAGGAAAATCATCCTTCAGATTGATGAGTCTTCTGCTGTGTATAGGACGATACTTCTCTAATTCCTCTATTAGACAATGGACACTCCCTTTGTTTCCACTTCCTGGTTACAGTGAAATGGGAGAGCAGCTGTTTCTAGAACTTAATTCTGATTTACACTGGGTATATATCCACCCTTCCTGATGAACCAAAATGTAGCGCAAGAGGTCTAAATATTGGTATGACTCGATGACCACTTCTTAGCTAGGTTGCTGTTCAGAATTAGCCCATTTTTCTTCTCCTATTGCTCATGTAATTTAAATGAAAACTTTGCTTTTTTTCTGAAGGAAGTTGAATTAAAAGCAGTTGAATGAAAGTCTTGTCAGTCTGTGGGTGTGAGTGTTAGATGTGTGTGTGTGTGTGTGTGTGTGTGTGTGTGTGTGTGTGTGTGTGCACGCGCACATGTTGGGCGCTGTGTCTCGTGGCTCTTTCAGTAGTTGACGAGATTACATCTATTTGCCTTTTGGCCAAGCCACAAAAATCTACTTTTGGCACAGAACAGGTATAAACTATTCCTATTTGTGTAAGTTTGGATTTTCTCCAAGCAGTCTTTGCCATTTGCCCACCATTAACCTGATTATTGGAGTCTCTTAAATATTCCAATGAGGAAAGGTTTAAAAGAGAAAAGTATATGAATTGTTACCTGACTGGGGGTGGTATTTTAAGGAAGTGAGGGCTTGATTTTTGGCGATGTAGGTCACACGTAGGTTCACATGTTTGCCTCTGGGGGGAAAATATGATACTAACAGGAAATCTAGTTTGGTAAGGTGGAAGGAGGTTTGAATTGGAATCACTTGAATTGAAAGTAGGTCATCTGTTTATTAGCAAGCTGTGGCTCTGAGCAGCTTGATTTTATTTGTTGGCTTCTCTCTCTCTCTCTCTCTCTCTCTCTCTCTCTCTCTCTCTCTCTCTCAACACATAAGCTACAAATTTAAACTGGAAATAATACTTTTCCCAGGTTGATAGGATAGGAACTGAAGTGTAGGGAAGAAGTAAAAACCCATTACACCTCATTCATGTGGAAACTTGTGTTGCTATTGCTTTGGGTCCTGAGAAGAGTTGCCAAAGAGGTAATAATAACTTTGAATGATGGTGCCTGCTACCAGCAGGAACACATGACTTCTATTTCATTTGTTGTTATTGACAGAATATACAAGTTAAAATGAATGATAAATCTAGGTAATCTCTTTCTGCATAAAATCTACTTCAGTCAGGTTGGGGATAAAGGAAACATGTACCTTGATTAAACAAATCAGGTGGATAAATATACTAAAGGTGCTATGTTGGGTAGATAGATTAGCACAGAAAAAGAACAGTTCTAAAAAGTTGAAAAAATAAATCTTAGCACTTTCCATATAGGCGCCAAACTTAAAAAACATGGCAAATATTCTATGAGAAGCTTTTTAAATATTTAAATGCAATAGTAAATCTGACTTGATTCATAAAACATAATATTAGTTCTTGTATATAAACTTAACAGTACTTGTCTAAAAACAGGCAGTGGCAAGCCCTCTCAGTAGTGCATTGGAATACTGAAGAAATAAATCACAAGCTGGTTGTTCAGTGGCCACAGGGATTACATGTGAATAAATATCTAAGAATTCATTCCTTTCACAAAGTACTATGATAGCTTTATTTTACACATTACACATATTATTTTTCCAAAACATGGTGACTTTGATTATTAATAGCTTTACATTTAAATAGATGTAAATAAATCTCTGTATGCTGTTGAAATATTGACAAACTTGAGTTCATTTTTAGAAAATGGCAAATCAATGACTTCTGACAAATTTGCTATTCTGTGATTATATACTAAATACACTGAAGCTTCAAGTATTTTAATAAAACATTTATTGTATTCATGAATCATATGTGGATATTTTTCATATCCTTTTATTTCATAAAAACTCTTCATAAAAATAGAGCTGAATAGATAAGAACACAATTACATTTTCATTATTGAACCCAATCTGCTGTTTTATCATATGAAATTTGTTAATGACCATAGTGTATATGCTTATTATAGAATCTGTAAGCAGTAATTCATTAGTTACATCTCTATAGGTTCATATTAACATAAGATATTCTATGGCACAGTCTTTTCATTATTCATAGCAGTACATAAATATCTTAAACAGTTTACATTAATATAACACGTGATTTTGCATATTATCTTTTATGTTACAAAACTGTTGGATAAACATAATTGCTCATTAGAACATTTAAAATTCTTGATTTGAGACTCCAATTTCTATACTGATTTTGTTTTGTTTCTTTCAGATAATCATTGTACCTCCGTAAAATTTTCTGATAATGATAACTTTAAGCCAAAAGGTCACCTCTGCCTACGGGGTTGCATTGTCCCAAAACACTAAGTCATTGAGCAAAGGATTCCTCTCACATATAAAATATAAATGTAATCAATTCAATCATTTAATTTAATATTTTTCCCTTTTTAGTATTTAGTGTTTATTTGGAATACATTATAGTAACACTGAATTTGAGAATTTTGTACATATATAATCTATACACACACACACACACACACACACACACACACACACACATATGTATCACATCACTGCCACATTAACTTCCTTTCCCCCTCTGTTACTTCTCTTGTTCCCTCTCTCTCTCCACAAATCTACATCCCTTCCTCAATACATCTCACATATTTGGCTCTATTACTTATTTGTGCTTTGGATTTCTCATCTTAGAGAAACCATGTGATATTTAGTCTTCTGAGTGTGATTCACTTCACTAAGCAAGATGATCACAAGTTGTGTCCTTCATCCTACCAGTTGCTCTAATCAGTCTTCATGGCAGAGTCGTACTCCATTGCATACATTTACCACATTGTATTTCTCCACTGGATAAAACTATACATTTGGTAATGTTTTATAAATGATAGATATTCCACTATCATCCACTATTTAGCTAGTATTAGTTGTACTGCTATCAATCTAGGTACAGAAAATCTCTGTTATATGGTGCCTTTAACTCTTTCAACAGATTGCCAGTGTTTTCAATTTTTAAATTTAAAATAATGATACTTGATTGAATTGGAGATTAGAGGAAATATATACCTTTTTAAAGAAATGAGAGCTTGAGAAAAACTAGGAAATATAAAAATTGTATGGAAAATTATAATAATAATAATAATTTCATGTATTATCTATACTCATGTGTGGTCATTGGAGGGATCATGTCAACTTGATGGGGTTAGGGAACTCCTGGACTAGAGCTTTCAGGTCCTTGTGGTTGACTTATGGACCAACAAATGAGAGGAACACCCATCCTGGGTGCGAGTGACCCAATTAGCTCTAACTAAATAAAAAGAAAAAAGAAGGAAAGAATATTAACTATAGATTCTTGTTCTGGGTGAGCTGCAGCCCTCGCAGTTGTCTCTGGATGTTGACCCTCTCCTGTCTTCGTATTGCTCAGTCTCACTTTTGCTTCACTTTTCAAGCTTTCTCGGTTGACTTGGCACAAGGGTCTGCTGCTCAGACTTCCCCCGGCTGCCCAGTAGGTGCAGGCTGGTGTCTGTCCCACGTCTGCACAGCCACTGGACCCACCAACTGTCACGTGCACATGAGGATATTTTGAGCTTTATCTCAGGCTTGTCAGCATCCAAATAAAATTTCTTCATTTGTTTATAATTTTTCTCCTGCTTCTCTAAGAACACTAACCAATATAGCATCTTTTGATTTTTAGGATTCTGGAGCTTAAGGTACATTCTGACAATGTAAAATACTCATGATTTGATTTTTATTTTTATCCATGACCATTTATTTATCGTTGCTATGAGCTTCAAGTCACCTTCCATACAAAATTCAAAATAGTGGTTTCATTGAATATCTGCCTTTCTTTGCATAACTGAGAACATTCTTTTAGCTAGGCACAAAAGACCATTTCCTTTTTGTCATCATGGCATAATCACATTAAAAATAGCAAAATGAAAAAAAAAAAAAAACATTTACCCTTGGCAAGTTTGCCATGATTGTTTCATTGAGGTATACTTCTTCAGGTGACCAACATATTATTTTACATGTAAGTACTGTTTTGAAGCTATAATTTACCTAGCAAGCAGCAGATCCTGGGTCCAATTCCCCAGCACCACATAAGCTGGGTGAGAGGGCACAGGCCAGTAGTCCCAGCACTCATGAAGCTGAGGCAAGAGGCTTGGCAACATGCATATCCATGTTTATAGCGGCATAATTCATAATAGCCAAATCCTGAAAACAACCTACCTGCCCATTCATAGAAGAATAGTTGAAGAAGATGTGCTACCTACACAGTGGAATGCTATGCAGCCATAAGGAAAAACAGATATGAAGCTTCTGAATGAAAATGCAGCCAACTTGAGTCAATAATGCATAGTGAAATGAAACAAGTACAAAAGACTGACTATTGACAGGTATCCCTCTCATGAAATCAACAAAGTAATGCATAAAAATGACCCCAACGTTAGTCATAGAATAGGAAACAAGCCAGGGAAAGGGGTGAACCTCTGAAAAGGGGCAGGGATAGACATTCACTGATTCCCCAAACCCCGTGACTCTAATGTGTTATAGAATATGAAAGAAGGTAGTTAAAAGTGTATACATAATACATTTTTTAAATTCTTAAATCATGTAACCCTCAGTGTATTGAAGTCAGAGATTCTTTTGAATATTTGATTGTTGTGTACTTTCCATTTGCATGCTTTTAAATTATTGCTGCATTCTTCATGTTAAACGTTGTTCAAATAATGACTTTCAAATAATAAAATAGAATTGCCATAAAAAAGGAAAAACAAACATAAAATGAGAATATTTTGCTTTAATTTCAAATTCATCGCACTCAATGGGTAAATGTTTCATATTGTAAATATGTAAAAAGCAAGTAAACTTTCCAAGTACATAACATTTCAATAAGAGAAATGTTAGTTATTTTCTGGATTAACACCTTATTTCTTTCTATTATTAACATCATACTATCTCCTAACCACATATCTAGATAGCGTTTTGTTTTAATTTAAAATGTATGGTATTTATCTTTATGTTAATTGATTTCTCACTTACAATTTAATGGTTTTAGCTTGCATTAATTTATTTCCTTATATACTTTATGTATGTTTATTATTCTACAATTATAAAAATTAGAGACACTAATTAGTTATCACTTAATTTTGGTCATGTTGTTTCTGCTACCCTTAGAATCTTTCCAGAAAATATACTAGCTGCCATATAAGAACAGCTAAAATTGCATTCTTAAATTAAATTAAAGGAAACAATTCAAACTTTCTTAGATTTCACAATCAACCATGAAACTCACGTGGAACTTTCTGTTTGGTTTTTGTCAATGTTAACTTCAATTTGTTGCTCAGTTATTACTTTGCCTTTACCATCTCTACACTTTTCTTCAGAGATTATTTTTAACAAAAAATTCTGACTACATTAAAAACTTTTGAGATATAAAAATGTATAGAAGAGTACACTAATTATTTTAATCTCTACAATGAATATACCATTTTATGATGAGTACATAGGTTAATATCATACATAAAATTGCTGGGGAAATATTACATTAACCAACATTGACTCTTAGGAGCCACAATTACTTACTGAGTTTCTTGTATCTATAATGCCTGGTGTCTTACTCCTTGTATTCAGTAGTGCTTGAAATGTATTTGGTTCTATACTAAGTATCCTGGGCTGTGGTAAATTACATTTTTGTGTAGATTGAACATTGAAATGAGATAGAATTTTCTTTTTAAGTTAGCCTGAAAGCATTGATGCTCCTTCTCTGAGCACATATTCGTTTGTTTATTCTTGCATTCAGTTTTGCAAGTTGCACCTCTTTCATCAACAGCTAAAAATTATTGCCTCTCTAGCCAACCCTGAGTAGGACACAGACTACAGAAGACAAAGCGTCAACCATGGCGAATACTACTGAGGGGTCCCTCGAGGTATTTCCTTGCCTTCCTTTAACAGGCTCCCGTGGGACGATATAAATTCTCCCTTACTTTTCCTGTGTCTTTCACAAGATAAACGTATCTCAGTGGCTTCCCTCATTATTTTTAGAGTAACTATTTAATTTCTCTGAAACACTTTTGTTTCACAACTGTCTAAATCTTTCATCATAATACAAATAAATAGATATTTGTCTCAATAGAGGAGATAGCATTTTTATGTTCTTTGGAGAAATAAGAAACTAGATGGATAAATAAGGAAGTAAAATGGAAAGGAATGATTTTGTATAATTTTAATTTGCAAAACTCTAGATTACTGTGGATTATCAAACAAACTCGAAGAAAGTACAAACATTTATAAATTAGCACTTTTCAGCGAGAAGTGACTTAATTTTTATTTTGAATACTATTACTCTAGTAATTAATTAATTAAATATGACACTGGAAATGAAAGCCTTGGGCCTTTGTCCTGAGCTACATCCCCAGGCTGTCTTTTTGCTTCTGACTTGGAGACAGAGTCAGCCAAAATTGCTAAGTTGCCCACGCTGGCCTCAAAGTTGTGTTCCTCCTGCCTCAGTCTCCCAAAGTTCTGGGATTACAGGGCTGCAACACCATGACCAGCTCAGGAATTAAATGTTTAAAGTGGCTAACTGAATGCATGTTCTATATCTGAGAGAAGATTGTTTTCTTAAAATGTGCTCTCTGTTCATATACAGAGTTTACCTTTTGTTAACTTCCATTTTATCAATGTGAAACATGCAATAATTTGCGTATTTCAGTCCCTGTGCTCATGTCTTTTAGTCCAATATTATCTGTTATATAATATGTTATATAATATAAATTATTGTGCATATCTAACACTAAGTCACATTCTGTTGATAATCAAAAAAGCAATCTTCAGAAAGTTATTACATATTTGAAACATCCTTTTATGTAAAAACACACAAATATACTAAGATATATATGTGATGGTATAAAGATTAGGGACACATGAATAGGAACAAATTCTCTATCAAATAAATGTGGAAAACATCCATGGTTTAGATTAAAAAATCCCCACAAGGATTGTAAGGTAAAGTCTTGGTCACTAGCCTTTGCCAGAATCACAAAAACGGTAGAAAATGTAAAGCCTCATTGAAGGAAGTTTGGTCATCAAGTTTGTGTCCTTGAAGGGAAGGTTGGGACCAAAGGCCTTCCCTATCTCTCTTTTGCTGCCCAGTTACCTTGTGCTCCTGCTATGATGTACTGTCCACCACAAGCCCAAGGCAACAGGGTCAAGCAACCAGAAACTGAAAATTTGGAAATGTGACCCGAGGTAAACCTTTCCTCACACTAATTTAATGTCCTTCTGCATTTTATCACAGTGACAGAAAGCTAGTACAGACTATATCCATATCCAAGCATAAATGTCTTAAGCATACAAAGGTGAAATATTGTTTATTATTAAATTAAGAATCAATAAATATTTGAAGACCAAAGCAGTTTCTAAATTGAACTTGAGAATATGACAAAATTTCCAATGAAATGGATATTTATGGGAGAAATAATGAGAGAAATGATTTGCACTATTTGCAAATATAGTGTTGATATATTGGATAATATTTTTTCTAACAGAATCTCTGAAAGCTGTTTGAACTGAGGAGGTTGTGGTGAATATCAGCACTCCATACTTAACAGTGTGAGGGGCTCCCTGCCTGGCGCTCTTAAGTGGCATTGCTCTTAGCAAGATATAGGAGTATTTTGATTAGGGCAAATGTGAACACATTTTAAAGAAGTCATCCTTGTAAATGATTTAAAATAACATCAGTGACCAAATGTATGTGACCTTTGAATGTCACAAAATGTCATTTTAATCGTGAAGCACGAAGTGAGAATAAAGAGCCATTTACCATGGTTGGAAGATGATGCATTTAGTTCCTTTTTTATTTATATTTCACAATCCATGGTGAAGATCTATCATTTGTTAGGGGAAAAAAGACAAAAATGGCTATACATTCAGTAAGTAATTTTCTGTTAATAATATTTGAGTTATCAATATTTAATCCAAGACAGTACTATTGTTATTTCTTGCTTAAAATTTTGTGTATCTGGAGCATAGGAAATATAAATCACTCAGTTTTATGCATGTCTTTGTTACACATTTTGTTATGAGTGACATTGCATTAGATGACAGTAAGAAGCTACAGTTAAAACTGACTTAAATAGTAGTTGAAAATAAAATCAAAGCAAAATATACACTATATTATAGTAACGATCTTGAGGATCTTAAACTTTAAGATAATAAATTATCCTTTTAAGCCTGAAACCACTGTAAAAATTAATGCATAATGACTTTGGAAATTCTCCCAAAAAGGAGAAAAGTGAACATATTTCATGCTGAAGGCAAGCAACTGTAAATGCATAGCAAGCAATTCAATGTGAGGACACTTCAAAAATAGTCATATCAAACAAGATTAATAGAAAGACCATGGAGACCGAAAACTGACCAACTGAGCACATACTATATCCCACATCATGTCGTTTACCTTAGGGTTGTTTATTACTATCACTAAAAATCTAAATGCATTTTACAAGTCTATGTACCTGACAAATGGCTGTCTTCATTGGGATTTGAATTTGGGTTCGGTACTAGCTCCTATCTGGCTTTTCCTATTCTGGTCTAACTACTCATTGAAACTGTGTCTGTATATAAAATGGAACAGAGGTGACTCTAAAGCAATGAATATTGCGCAGCAGAACTACCGCTTTGTGTATAAACTTTGGGATTATCATGTATTCTTTTTAATATAATATCCATGATACAACAATTCATAGATTCATATGCATTTAGCACTTACATTTTTGTGAATATATAGATATAGTAAAAAATAGCTATCTATATTTATAAATGCTGTAACTGTAAAATATTAGATGATAGAAGTTTAGCTAGGCTTCTCCTTGGAGTGTATTTTGCATGAGAAAATATCATTGTATCTTATTCGTGAAGAGTAGTTGAAGTCGTAATTTTCCTCCAGACTTATCCAGATATCATTGCATTGTCTTTTCATGGAAATTTTTCAAATGAATTTTTGTTTTTGTCACTGTCCAAGTAATGTGATTTTTTCTTCTATTTTAGATACGAATATTTTCTTTTTCATTTGCTCTGTAGAAATTTTACGATTTTATATTTGGTATATCTTTGTGTTTATCATGTGTTAGTTTCATTGAAGTTCATGAACTTATAAATTCCTAAGTTTCTTTGAAATTTAAAGTATTATTTCTTTAGGTACCATTTCTTATTCTTTCTGTATTCTAAGTTTACATGTGTTAGGTCACTATCTTTTTTTTTTTTTTTTCAGATTCCTGAGGCTCTGTTTCTTTCCTTAATAGTATCGATTTATGCATTACTTTTGGAAATATTTTAGCGCCCTATCTCCAGTTCCACTAACATTTTCTTTCTACGGTATTTCACTTTTAGCTTACACAGTGAAAATTACATTTCAGATGTATTTCCAGATTTATTATTGCTGTTCTATTAGGTTTTGGTATTCTCTTTTTCATAGATTTTTTTAATTTTTATTCCTAAACATACTAACAAAATATCCCTCAAAGTACTTGACTGTGTTTCTTAAATTCCACTTTATTTTTTTTTTTCCTTTCTATAGTTCATTTCTTACTCCTCACATCTCTGGGGTCATTTGACAGTTACAACAATATAGGGAAGTTATAAAAGTGATTTGCTTTGTTTTTAATAATATAATTAATTAACCTATAGATCAGCTTGATCCTTTCAGTGTTCTTAGAGGTGAGGCTAGCATTCTACTGTTGTTCTAAGGATAGCTGAACTCTATTGTTTAAGTGAAAATCTTTTCTAAGTTTTCCACCAAAGGTGTCACATGCTTACAGTGGCTCTCCACAGTGGGTGATTCACTCTGGCCCTGGTCAGGTGTGAGCATATGGTATCACATTACTTATTCTTCCCTGTGATTGTAATTTCCCTGGTAGTTTTCTCTTTTGGGCTTGATTTCTTATCCTGTACATCTGATATCAATATTTGCCTCTAGAGAGAACCTCTAGCCATAGGCCATGAGCTTGGAATCTGTGCTGTGCCCCATTTCATCCCCCTCCACCTCTCTAAACTCTGTTGTGACTGTGATCTTGGTTTTGCCCTTCCAGTGAAGTCGCTGTGTTCTAGAATGTGTGTTTAAGCGAAAACTGTGTTATTTAAGTGCTTGTTTTGTTTCTTTTTAGAGATCAGAATCCAAGGAGAGCCCTTGCCCACCACAGTTTAAGCACAACGTTTAACCCTATTTTTAATATTTAACAGAGATGGAACAAATCTGGTACCATTTACCACACAATTTCGCTTATGATCTTACCTTTTAGAAATGATTAGCTACACTAAAAGAATAGAGTTTAAGTAGAATATCATGAAAGAGAGTCAAAGACAGAAAGCTCATAAATGAAAACTCGTGTGGACAAAAATGAGCTCACAGCAAAGGGACAAAGCAGTCCGGTCTCCTTTTCATACTTGTTTATCTTCAATTTCAAATTGGCATTCTGAAGTGTATTTCACCAAATGATTGATGTACTGTGGTGTAGAAAGTAAAGTGCCAGAGGAATTCCTCCCTACTCTGTCAAGATTAGAAACAGCCGTCTTCAAAACTGGGCCGTGTGTGCCAGTTTCAAAGTGTCAGCTTCAATACAGCCACAGGAATAAGGAAGAAAGAGTAATGACAAGGAGTGAGGACACCACAATGGGATAACTAACTTAAAAGAATAAATATGAATTTATTTTTTTGTTATTGAAAATGTCACTGTTTATCTTGGAAATGCACAGTGGTAACTCTACTTTTATTTCATTTTCACTCTAATTTTCATAACGTTTTTATTAAAATTTGAATGTAATAATGAAATATATATTCTGAAAACCATAATGTAATTATATTTAATATCTTGGGGGGGGTTGGAATATTCTTTGTACTGATGTTGAGGATGGGTCCAGGGTCTTGTGTATGCTACGTAAGTGCTCTGTTATTTCAGCAGTTTCATTAAACCTTATTTCTGAGACAAGGTCTCACTATGGTCTCAGCTAAGGCTGGTCTTGAACTTGTAGTTCTGCCATTTCAGTGTCCAAATAGCTGGCATCAATAGCAAGTATCACTGCACTCAGCTCACTTCGTGATTATTTAAAATGAAAGTCAAGGTGCTTATATAAGACCTATTATAAATGGAGTTTATAATGTTTTAATTATTAGAGGAATATAGGAGAGATTGGCTCTAGTTTTGTGATTTTTCTTCTCAAACCCAAGAAGTTAAGTCAGCAGCCTCAATGATATTTCACCGTGATTTCACAAATATATTTTACATGATGTATGATATTATTAATTATTTTATATTTTTACTATATGCTTAAGCTGTAATGATGCAACTTAAAATGCACTACCCCTTTTAGGATGCATAAATTATCACTGAATATTAATTTTATTTGGTTATCAAAATGAAAATTTAAAATGAACGATGCATCAGGGAAATTTGTTAATTATTTAAAGTAACTTCTAAGAGAAATAGAAATGTGTTTTGGATCTGGAGTGTTCCCCAAAAGCCTCATGTTCTGATGGATACTGGGTAGGATTGGGAGTGGGACCTGACTGGAAGGGGCTGATGCTTAGGGCTTGACCTGAAGGGCATGTGCTGGTTCCACCTTCTTCCTAGTCAGTCTTTCTGTTCCACCATCCTGTAAGGCAGCTCTAGCTCTAGCTGCCAGAACCACCACGTGATTCCACCATTTTCCAGCCTCCCACCCATGAATGGACTGAGACCTTCTGAAACTGTAAGCTACAATAGATCTTTCCTCCCTAACTTGTAGATATTGGGTACTGAGTCACAGTGACAAAACACTAACACAAACAGGTGATACATTATTCGTCCCGATTCTTTTAAACATTTTATAGGTGTGTATAAAGATTGTATTAATGAATGAATAAAATAAATGGTGATCTAAGAATTGGTATATACTTTTTCTGATATCTACTATATAGATATGATTTTATCTATGGTGATTTATATTATTACATAACTGTGAAGAAGTACAAAATACTCTTAAGTAGGCATTTAAAGTTTAGAAAAAATGTTCACTAAAATGAGAGTCTCTAATCAATTCTGTATTTTCAGCTGTTCGTCTTAGTTCTCTGATAATCTCTATTAAGTTATTTTTGCATCGCTCCTTTGTGGACATACTTCTGTGTGGTATCCTCCGTAAATTTCTCTAAAGTAAATTTTAATTTAAAAATTTACTTTTAACAGCCATAAGCAAGGTCCAATTAGCATTAGAAGCACTAAAAGTCACATCTATTAATGAGAGTAAAAAAATCTAACATTAACTGTGCATTTTTATATATGTGGCAACTATTAAAGAAGATGTTTTTGAAGCATCTTTCTGTTCATTAGATCAACAGTCACAAAGGTAATGATCTGGTAATGATTTTTCTATTAGGCAGATATTTCCCTGTGATATTTTTCTTATTAAAAATGATTCTGCCTTTGGCACTTGTGAGAAAAAATTCCATAATTGTCTAAATTGCATAAACTAAGAAAAATAAATATTGTATTTATATATAATGATGTCAGCTTATTATGAGTATAAGTCTCATAAATTCTTTCATGGTCGTAAGTACATGATCTCCAAGGCAGATGTCCAAATCTATTCTAGATTTAATGACTGTGAGACTCTTAGATTCAGTTGAGATACTTGGATTTGACTTTATTATTAAACAAAGAAACAAGTCAGAAAAAGAGAAACACCACAACAGGATGGATCAGCTTGGAATAAGTGACGATCTGCTGTGTCCTTCACAATTTGAAACACCGAGGTATCTGTGATTATAACAACCATGTAAATAAGAAACAGGATCTGGGAACTCAAGGTCACTCGCCTACTGACTTTTATAATAATTTAAATTTAAGTATTTTGTCTTAGCCCTCCAGTTGGTACCTTCCTGACATAAATGCAATTCCACTTTTTAGAGGTTTCTGTAGTGTTTACTTTAAGCTGTATCATTGGGCCTGCTCAATATTTTGAGACTGCTAAGTGGAAATTCTCTCCTTACAAATAAACAATTCTCTGTGGCAGAGAGGAGCCAAGTAGACCAAGACTCCGAGCAAATTCAAAGAGTGAAAAGGAAAAGAGATTGCAAAAGATTGTCCCCACTGCACACAGATGTCTGAAGGAAGGAAGGAAGGAGAGAGAGAGAGAGAGAGAGAGAGAGAGAGAGAGAGAATGAGCACATGTGGGACAGCACAGCACAGCAGGGATTTCTTCAGCTGGTGAACAAAGCTTGATGTCAAAGCCTGATAACTCAGGATGGTGGCAACTCTGAAGCAGAATAGCAAAGCAAGCCCTATAGCCAAATAAATACCGCAGAGGGGGAACTCTCCAGACGCCCTGAAGTGAAGAAATAGATCAATTAATGAAAAAAAATTTACAGGTGGGCATTAGAAAAGAAAGCTCAAACAAACAAGCAAAATGAATGAAAAAAGCAAAGCTATATGTGTACAGATGCCAGAATAAACTCCTGCCATCAAATTTGGTGCCTTCCTTTCGTGCATTCTTTAGTATAACACAGGAGTATACTGTAAGGGGACAGTGAGTGAAAGATTGGTTAGTAGTTCAAATCTTCCTTCTCATTAGCCGATGTTCTTTTTCTCAGAGTATCTTTTTATTTTTCTATGTAGTCTCTCTATACAGAGAAAGTTATTTGCATTAAGAGCTATTGATTTTATCTCAAAATAAAAACTAATAACTGGCTGTTGATGTAGTTCAGTGTACAGGTCATAAGCTCGATCTCCAGTACAACACAAAACACACATACACACATATAGAACTGTTTAATGTCCAGTAGCAAGTGATACAGCAGTCACTTAATTACCGTATGTTTTGAGAGTACTGGAAGAACATCAGAGTTATGTCAGATGAAAGAGTCAGTGTATATTTGTAAAAACATGTTGTGACTTCATGTTTGTCTCAACATGGTCTGGCTATATAAAACACATTATTAGTGAATCTTTGTATGTGAAACTGTCAGACAGTGAAGGTTCAAAGCCAATTCCTTAATTAGTGATCCGTAGTCTGACCCAAATCTATTCAATGAAATAAAAGTATACATAGTCATATTTTATGCCTGCACTTAATACCATTCCATGGAAAGAACAGTAGAAAGAAGGATAGATATATAATATGCTAGGACACCATAATTTTGGAGAGTTACAAAGTAGGATTAGCTAATGTTTACCTGATTGTGTTTGCTAGTCTTTCCGAGCATCATCTTCATAATACTTGTGCAAGTAATGTGTCTGATGTTCATCCGAACTCTATCATATAGGGGCTTTTATTAAACTCACTCTGAACATGACAAGTTGAAGTATGGAGATGTTGTTTTACTTGCCTAGAGGAAGCAGCTAATGACAGGTAGAAAAAAAGGTATTTTGTAAATTCTTCATTTGACTTTTAAAAAAGTGTATCTGAAATACATAGTAGAATTGTCATTAATGATTTTAAATAATTTTCAAGAAAATGGAATTATTTTGTTATCTATTAATTGAATATATATTTAATTGTTGACGGATCCCTATAGGCAATAATGAAATATACCATCCTGTGGTAAAAGTATGTGTAGTTTCTTTAAATCGTGAAATCACTTTGTCTTTTGCATTTTCCCTGGAAGTCTGAGGAATAGCAATCACAGGAAGTTTGTGATATATTTTTTGATCCATGAATAATTTTCCAGTGTGTTTTACAAAAATGATTTAAAATCTGTTTTTTAAATAAAAGTCATCTCATTTTTGGTACATCGAGTAATATAGACATCATTTTGTTTATGACTGCATATTTATTATAAACTTCTGGAGAACAGTCAAGCTGTTTATTTATACTGCATATTCCCCAGCAATAGATTTGACAATAAATAAATATTGAATTGAAATTGGTTTAATTAGGTATAAGTAGAAAGAAAAAACAGGACAATAACCTGTGTGTGTGTGTGTGTGTGTGTGTCTGTGTGTGTGTGTGTGTGTGTGTGTGTGTGTGTTTTCATTTTGAAGGGAGTAGATACACTAAATATTAAAGTCCTATCCAATTGTTAATCATCTTTGGCTGATCTTTATTGATATTCATACATAATGACTGAAACAGACATGAAGAGTAGCCATTTTAATATTTATCTATTAATTATCTACAGAAAAACATGAGATTAAAAAGTATTTGATTAATTAATTCTTCCATATATTATATTTTAGAGAGAATATTAAAAACTATAATGCTACAGCTATAACTAATAAAAGATACTTTTTAATGTAAAATGTAAATATAATAGGATTTTAAAGTAATATGAACTTAAAGTAATATACTTTCTCATTTTTTAAAACATGATAAATTACAAATATAATAGTACCACTTCCTTTTTTATCCATTCCCTGTATTGCATCCAGTTTCCACTAGGCTTTAAGATAATGATGGTAAACAGGGTGTCAGGATGAAGCTCAGGAAAAGAAAATAAGGATACATATGCTGTAGAACAAAAACTATAAGGTAAAATTCAAGTGGTTTGTTAAAACATTTCAAATTCCTATTGTATTTTTCATCTTCAGTTGTTCAGCGTACCAAAATGAGCTCCTGTATATACATCAGGCATGAGAAGTTTGATTCCACACTCATTCTTGATGAGACCTAAAGCTTTGCAGAGATAGATTTTGCCTTAGAATTTCTGAAACTTTCTTATTCCATGAGCTTGAGATGTGCTTGATAAGCTTGTTTCAGCCTCAGAGCTGCTGCTCCCATTCTCATATTAGCCTCACATCTGGCGAGTTTCCTCTTTGTGCTGACTGGGTTTCTCTGATTGCTTCATTTGGGTGTGAAATTGGGGCAGTGCTGCCAACATCACCCAAGAGATTCCTCTCCTTCTCACACCAGAGCTGATGAGGTGAAATCGGTGCACAGGGCAGGCTGCTGCCCAACTCGAGCTGCAGAAGTGTCAAATGTACTTGTATTCTTCCTTCATTCCTTAGTATAGTAGATCCCTACAGCGAAACCTGTGATGCAATCAGTATTTTTAAAAATTTTTTAATAGATAGATGAAAAGGCTTTTGGAGATTTTCACAAAGACAATGTCAAAGGCATAAAAAATTATCTGATTTAATATAAATGGCTGCTTCAGGTTTCTTCCATCCGTAATCCCCATGATGCAAATCACTATACCATCCACCAAGTCTCCCAAATTAAATTAATATCTCCTCAGTGTTTCCTCATTGCTCTGGAGTGCTGGGATTGTCAGCTGGCACCCTCCTGCCCAGCTCAAGTTAGTTTTAACTGCAGAAACTTGTAATTGTTAATTGCTTTCTGGTTATAAAGATCGGCAGCTGTTATTTCCTAGAATATATTTCTCATTGACATAAGAGTTTATATCAAGAAAGAAAGGAAAAGGAAGGAAGAAAGAGAAGAGAGAATAAAGAGAACAAAATGGCAAGGAAAGAAGGAAATGGGCTATTGTTCAGAGTTTAAAGATTTTGAAATTTCACTACATTCACAGTCAAAATTCTTTTTTCTCATCCTCAGTGAAATATCCCTCATATTCTGGGCCTGAGACGGATGGAGGGTCGTTTGTTTGGTGCTGTGCAGGGCTTACAGTTAATGAAAATACCGAATTGGACTGACTACAATTGTCATATGCCGGGGTTGGCTTTATATATACATAAAGTGTAAATGTAGGAAAAAGAATTCTCGTGTGTCTCCTATTCTTGAAGGGACATAAATTTTGTCAGTTGTTCTGTTTTGATGTTTTTGTTTCTAATCTTCAAGGCAAAATTTATGATTGACAACAGTGTTTGGAAACCATCCATAGCATCTCTTCCAAGGAAGGTGAAAATAAGAAAAAAAAATCTTGTTTCACCCAAAACAACCTCTTGTCAGGGGCCTTCTTTGAACTCCCATACTTGATGTAATTATAATAGTAAAACAACAACTTCTGGCTTCATGAACTTTGGGAAATAATATTCTTCAGGATGAGAATATTGACATACTAAAAAAGAATGAGAAACGGTGGATATTGGGTGGAAGTTTTACTATCTAAACTTGTATTATGCCTAATCAATGAATTTGAAAAAAATAAATTTATTTGAAGTGTATTTATTTTTAGAAATTAGGGGCTGGTGGAATGGCACAGTGGTTAAAGTGCTTGCCTTGCAAGCACCAAAGCCTTGAGTTTGATTCCCCAGCATCACATAAAGCTGGGCATGTTGGTGCACACCTCTAATCCCAGCACTCAGGAGGCTGCGGCAGGTGGATTATATTGAGTCCAAGGCCAGCCTGCACTACAAAGTGAGTTTAGGACCAGCCTGGGCTAGAAAGTGAGTCCTTGTCTCAAACAAAACAAAATAAAATATACAAACAAACCAAAAATAAACCCAAACCAAGCTAAAACAAAAGTAAATTAAAGTAATATAAACTATGTCACATCACATCCCCAATATGGAATTATTCTATAATGCATATATATGAATGTATGTGTGTATATATATATATATATATATATATATATATATATATATATTTCATATATAGTATATTCTTAGTAATATATTAAGCAGAGAATTAATAAATTGCATGGCTATAGCTTTCAGACATAACAGTAAATGAAAGTAGCAAGTAGAAATGCAATTTGTTTCATAAGCTTTAAAACATTTGTTATATATAATATAGTATTAAAATTGCATACATGGAAGACATGTCTATAAATGAAAAATGATTTTGTTATTACTGTAATTAGGTTCGTTATTTAGAGGAGCAAAAAATGCTTCTAAAGTGAGGTAAGGGAATTTCCATAATCTTTATTTCCTTACCTCATCTGTGACTTTACAAATTAACTTTATTATTGTCCTTAAACCTTCATGTATATTTTATATGTTTGAGTATAAAATTTATTTGACAATAACTTTAAAAAATATAATAATATAGAATGTACCCTTACTGTTTTTTCATCCTTAGGGTATGCTCTTATATTGTACTTTATGTCTTGTCATTGCATATATAAAAATATCAACATAGATATCATGTTGCATATTACCCACTGAATTTTAGAGAAAAAGGGAAAATATAATATATTAAAATTTAAAATTACTTTTATCAAAGTCTTTGAATGATTTGAGATCTTGTCATACTTGTAAGCTTGGAAGATGTCCAACAAAAGCTTCAAGGATACTGACTGAAAAGGATGCTATGGCGACCACAATTTTATTCCTTCTTTCTTTCTTTTTTGATGATACTCAGAATCCACATCATCATCTGCACGCTGAGATGTTTCTTTTCTTTTCTTTTCTTTCTTTCTTTCTTTCTTTCTTTCTTTCTTTCTTTCTTTCTTTCTTTTCTTTCTTTCTTTTAAGACAGGGTCTTGCTCCGTAGACCAGGCTGGTCCTGAATTCACTAAGTAGTCCAGGCTAGCCTCCAACACATGGCAGCCCTCCTGCCTCAGCGTCTCAGGTTCTGGAATTACAAGCATGCGCCACCATGCCCAGTTTATGTGTTTGCTGGACTGTCAAGATCAGGACACCGTGCTTTCTAGGCAAGTGCTTTATCCACCGTGCTATGCTCTCAGGCCCTCATTTTTATTTCTGATTTTGCCAAACCATTTCCTAAGTTACTCAGTGGCCCACGCTGTGCCCAAATTCACAGTCTTCCTGCCTCAGACTCCCAAGGTGCCAGGTTTACAAGCCTGCACCACTGGCTTTGGTTCTAGAGGAATTTCATATTTGTTTCAGGCTTCACTTTTCCCCTGCAGCCTGTGAAGCAGACATGAAGGCCAGCCATGGTTGATTTCCTACACATACTGGTTTTACATCAGACCCAAAGAATCCCCAGATTTGGAATTCCTTATCACTTATGGTGGCTTCTAGTAAACCTGCCCAAATGGTTCTTCATAGGGAAGGACTAATTTTTCCGGAAAGTAAAAGTCTATCCAGTGTTTCAGACACCAAATCTTTTTTCTAAGGTTATTTATCATACAAGTACCTCTACGTGACAGATCAGAACAAAAGATACCTAGAAAAGGAGACCTATAATCTATTGTCAGTATAATGTTAATTATTGAAAACTTTTATTGAAAAATTAGAAAAGACATCAGAAAAGTCTGGTCTGCTGGGCCCATTTGTATCTCAATATTTTGAAAGGCAGAGGTAGAAGGAGCATGTGTTTCATCCCCATCCGAAGAACTTTAGCTATTTAGTTAGACCCTGTCTCCAAATCAGAACTAAAAATGGCTTGGGGATGTAGTTCAGGGTGAAGGCCCTGGGCTTGCATTATATTTAATTCCACAAACAGATAGGCGTGTGCACACACACACACACACACACACACACACACACACACACACACGAATTTTTGAATCCATATTAGCAATCATTCTTATTATATTTAAAGTCTATTTGATATTCTCCTTAATAGAAACATTTAAAAATTTTGGCTTCAGTGATGGTGTCCCTAGGTGCTTAATGTGTCTGCCTGGGTTTTATTTGTCAATTCCACATAAACTGAGCATGGTGGAGCATGCCTATAGTCCCAGCACTGGGAGCCAGAGGCAGGAAGATCGTCGTGTGTTTGCAGCCAGACTGGGCTATATAGTAAGTTCAGGATCACCTGAACTACAGAGTCTCTATCTCAAAATAATAATAAGAGTGATAATAATTTCATTACGGGGCTGGAGGAATGGCTGAGCAGTTAAAACGCTATCCGAGTTCAATTTCCCAGCACCACATAAACTAGGCACGGTTGCACAGGCCTGTAATCTCAGCACTCAGGAAGCTGAAATGGGAGGATTGCCTTGAGTCCAAGGCCAACCTGGGCTAAAACGTGAGTTCAGGACCAACTTGGGCTGCAAAGTAAGCACTGTCTCAAAAGATAAAAAGTAAAAAAAATAACGTTATTACTTTCACTCCATGCATGTTGTTTTGAGTACTAGTCAGTTTGACCAATGTCTGTGAGATCAAGATAATGAAAAATGCAAACTTGCTTTTTGCATCTGAAAAATCCAATTAGAGTTTCTTTAAGTTCTGAGTTGTGATGCACTTTCAAGTTTTATTCATATTCAGAGAGGCTGATTAAAAATATTTGCCACAACCTAAAATAGTAGTTTTCATTTGTATAGTCTTGTGACAAAAAAAAAAAAAATCCAGTTTAAATAAAATTACCTGCTTAGATTCATACAGCTCCTGGTTTTATGGGACACTTAATGCCATCTAAAGAGGACTGAAATCACTGTTACTCCTTTTAATTTTTGCTATGTTTTCGCCTGCTGTGAACAAGAGACAATGTTAAAAATTCCACCAAATTGACATATTTTATAGCAAATAAAATGAGAAGCTTGGAAAAAAACAAGCCCAGTGTATGACACTAGAAGGAAGTAGGGAAAAACAAAATTGATATTTGAGAAAACTGGGATATTTGATAGAAGAAAGAGAACCAAATGTCTAAGATAGAATAAGGTGGAAAGAGAAGAATGAATCCTGTTATTGTTGGATCCCCAGAAGAATAATCATGGATTTGTGCTTAATGATTACTTGAACTGCATTACATTTTCTTCCACTATCCACAGAAGCCTGGGCTAATTCTCTTTATTGCGATGGTGCATGCTTTCGGATATTGCACACTTGCCCATGCCATACGTATTTTTAAAGCAGCTGGTAAAGAATATGTTTAGCAATATCACATATTTAAAACAAAGTCTATGCTTTTATGTAATTGTTTGGAAATAGCAAATAATCTTTTGTCTTAAATACAGAAAAAATTTGCCCCTAAATATGGTGTTTCCATAGATAAAAAATAAATTTCTCATACATATGTAACACAAAAAGTAAAGTACATTTGGCATGCATCAGCAGAGCACCCAACACAGTCATGCATTTCTTAATACTTAGATGAATACTTAGATGTTTTCTCATACTGAGAAAACACGCTTGCCACACTATAATCAACACACCAGTATTTTTTAAATGGAGAAAAAATAAAAGAATGAGTCTCACGGGGTATTCTTACTAGGAAAAGAAATAATTCATTTTGTGACAGATAATTTTACTTTTTGATCTGTAGACACATGTGCTTAAAGAAAAAGCCTTTAACAAATGAGAAATATTCTTGCTGGTATTCTGTCTGTGTCTTTGGATTAAATATAACCTTTACTCTCTAAGAAATGGTATCTTGGGTGGGTTGACAATAAAATTGGAAATGGAAAATTGAAAGTTGTGAATTCTGAGCTTATCAAAAAGCATTAAACTTGGCCTAAAGACAAACGGAGCATGATTTTTTTTGAAACAATATTGAGTTACATTGTGAAAAAAGGATTAAATGAATGACCTGACATCATATTCACATATGTTTTAGAGAGTGATTTTATGTGTGTTTCTAACTAGTATGATAGAAATTGTATAAAGTACTAGGAATAGCTGACTTACTACATATTGGGTATATAACTGCTAATTTGTTGTCCCTACTGTTTGGATATGACTAAGAAATTCCTCTTTCTTCTCTGCTTTTTCCTCCCTCTCCTTTTAAAGATCTTATATTCTAACTATTGGATGCAAATTACATACACAAATGGGTCATTGACCTAAACATTTATCCCGTATCTGGCCAACAATTAGGAAGTAAGTTAGGTGAAAGAAAATACATACATACACAACAAAACTTTTGAACAGCAAGCGCTAAAATCATCTGCGAACAGGGATAGTGCTAATTGTTCACTCCAGTCCTACTTCCTGTCTGTGGAATTTCAGCAGATAGTACAATGGAATCATCAGTTTATAATAGGAGTGGAAATGACAGAAAAGAGGAAAGCAAATTTGTAAAGAGTACTTTGGCTCTGTGAAGATTGAAATCCTTGAGCAGTGGTTCTTCACCTTTACTGTGTTATTAGAATCACCTAGAGTGCTTTTTAAGAATACCAATGCCAGGCTACCTGCTCAGAGGTAATGAGCAGTCTTGATGGTGCCAAGAGCAGAGAGTATCTCTTAAAACTCTCTAGGAGATTCTAATGTGTAGCCTCTATTGACTACAAGTGCACTAAAAAGAAGAAGTCCTTTAAGAAAATATATCCCTACATTGGTAGGTTTACATTTTGTTCCAGTAGCTAGGAAGCTTGCTATATTATAGTGAGTTTCAGATGTCTTCCCCTGTTAAGCTCACAAGTAAAAAAAAAAAAAATCTTTCTATCACTCACAACTCCAAACAAAATGAATCAAAAGCCAATAAGTGTGACTTGGCTGTTATCTTTCCTTTAGGAGAATAAGAAAAAATAAACCTCAGAAAACAAAACAACACTCTTATATACAGTAAGCATTGGTATTTTGCTCCTCAGATTGAATGAGAATCCACTATCATATATATTTTGAATATTTTGTGTTATAAAAATGTTAACCACATTTTATTTTATTTTATAACTTCTTGGTGTTTTATATAAAGAGAGTGATTCGGGGTTTGGATATCAAGAGGCATAGTGCATTCAGTGCTTTTCAAAATTATTTGAAAGAGAGCTGGTAGAGACAGCTCACAGAAGTTCACCTGTCCCAATAAAGGGTGGTTGTGGGAGGCATGGGGGACAGAAATATGATGCTTTAATTATCTTTTTGCCAAAGGAGATGATTTCCTCACTTGCAGGGAAAAAAAGGACACAGAAAGTATGGTGGATGGAGATTTTAAATGGCTAAATTGTAAGTCCCTCCCCCTGTCTTTTACCTATTGGCAGGATTCACAATCTCCTTGATAAAACATAAGGTATTGGATCAGGGTCAAGTCGGTCACTTTGGCATGACCTCTATTTCTTCTACCCCCTTCCTCTTTTTTGCCTAGTCACTTGGTCAGGTAAAAGTACACAAAATTGAAAGATCTGCCATATTTATCTGAAAAAAAATTTTCTTTAGGTGAAAAATCAAAGAACCTTAAAAAAATAAAAGTTTATCTTGCATACGCAGGCTAAAAATGCACAATATACATCTTGTGAACTATACATTTTAGATTGTAGGTATAAATATACAGAGTTAGAGATAGAAGACAGATCTAGAAGCTGAAGCCTCTTAACAACTTAGGAAAACAGAGGAACAACTTGTTCTGAAAGGTGACTTAAGGACCATCAGAAAAATGGAAAAGACCACTAGTCAAGTGAGCACAGCTTCCAGACAAAACCAGAACCTTGGGCCGCACCTGGCAAACAGGCCCTAGGGCACAGGTGCACCAAGCCATAGCTGTGGCTCACAAACTAAAAGGGCCTTCAGCTGCTGCAGGCCCGAACACGCAGTCATTGTGCGATAGAAACAAAGAGGGCCAGGGCTGCAAGCCCCAGAGCAAGATGTAAGCTGGAAAGGGTGGTGAGACTGACAGGTAGACCACCTTCTGGGTAGTCCCAGAGCAGCACCATTTGAGCTGTCCCAGGTAGGAGTCCATCAGCAGGTTATACTCCATGGAATTCAGGCATGCTCCTTGCTGGTGCCAGGGATGAAAAAGTGCCAGAAGCGGAGAAAGCAAAAAGGACAGTAGTTCTTAAAGATTTGAGTGCACTGAGAACAGGACTTGGAAAGCAGAGGCCTGACTGCTCCAAACCCGGAGCACAAGGAGAAGAGCCAGATCACGGGGAGAGGTTTAGAGGTTTGCCCAGGGGTCTGGGAGTGCAAGTGCCTTTGGACACAGGGTCATCAGTGCCTGCCCACAGACTAGAACTCAGTAGATTCTTTTTGGTGACTAACTTCGCAGGAGTTGTGAGAGACTCTTTAGGGTAGTCTGTCTTTGCATACTAAGATCCAGGAAGGGAGGGAACTGACCCCACCTTCCCCCTTGTTAGGAAAGACTGAAGTCTTAGATGTAGACATCTCCCACGAAAATAACACAGAAAAATACTTTTGGACTTCAGACTGATGTCAGTGTTTCTTCGTAGTTATTTTCAAAGTGTCTTTTTCTTGGTATTATTTTGTACTTTTTTTTTCTTTTTTCCTTTCTTTGTATTACGAGTTAGTTTTTGTACTTTTTTATATCAAGGATTTTTTTTTATTTTTCTTGTCTTATTCAAAAATCCTTTCCATAGATTCTGAAAGCATACTCTCTCATTCATTCTTTGTTTGTTCTTTCTTCCGTCACTGTTAAGTATGTCTACTTTCTCCTGGTCTGAGGTAGAGTTCAGTCTTGGTTTTTCCTTCCCTATATTCTCCTCCATTTTCCTTTATGCTTCCAAAGCTCACCCTCTGTCTCAGTCCTCTTTCCCTACTCCCATGACTCTTACTAGAAGTATTGTTAAGAATTGATAGCTTGAAGCCATATGACCTGGTCTGTCAGGAATCAGCTTGTGGGAGGAAAGATTGATTTTAGGTCACAGTTTTAGAAGGTCTCAATCCATTCATACATGAGCACTGACAATGGATAAAGCATATGGCAAACACATAGCTAAATGAAAAGCTTTTCATGGCCCAGCAGACATGATCCTTGCTTCACACTGGAGAAGCCAAGTGAGAAGAAAAGGTGAAGCTAGCATGTATTTTTCTAGGTCATATCCCAGTGAGCTGCCCTTTCCAACCAGGCCGTATCTCTTAACAATACACGAGGCTTTTCAGGAGCATTCCAGATTCCAGCCATAATTACCTCCCCAAATTTAAATACCTAGAAATAAACCTAACCAAAGAAGTGAAGGACCTTGACAGTGCAAACCATATGAAGTAACTTGAAAAAGAAAAAATAGACAACAGAAACACGTCACCTGTTTCTGGATAGGCAGAACTAATATTGTGAACAAGGTCATACAGCAGATATACAGATACATAAATTCAATGTATTTACTATGAAAAATAACATGCCCCCCACAGGCTTCAAAACACAATTCTAAAATTTATGTGAAATCCAAAGTGACCCAGATATCCAGATGACTCTTGAGCAACAAGACAAAAGTGGGTAGTATTACAATTCCAGATTTCAAGTTACATTACAAATGACAGTGACAGAAAAACATGATTTGGGCATAAATCTGACAGCTCTGCCAGTGTCATATATCCACAATAAGCACAGCTTTGATAAAAGGGCCAAAAATATATGTGTGAGAATGGTAACCCCATTGATAAATGGTGCTGGGAGAGCTGGTCACAGAAATCTCTAGAAGAATGAATCTAGACCCACAATTACACTATGTACTGAAATCAAATAAAAGTTAATCAATGAGCTGGATAATAAAAATGGAACCTCCAAACAACGTGCAGAACAAAAATAAAATTCTTGAAGACATAGACCATTCTCAATAGGATACCTAATGCAAAAAAATAATAGCAAATAGAATTACATCAAACTAAAAACTATATGCACAGCAAAGAAAACAATATAAAAATGAATAGAAGAACAAAGAAATGGGGAAAAACATTTATAACCTATTCCTCACGCATGAGGCTAATAAGTAGAAAATACAAAGAACTGAAAACAAACAGGCTGCATAAAACCAAAGGCTCAGTTGAAAATTTGACTATTTAAATGGATAGACAGTTCTCAGAAGAAGTACAAATGCCCCCAAAACATGAAAAAACTAGTCAACATTTTTAGCTAGTAGAGAGATGCAACAGAATGCTGAGATGCTATCTTACCCAATGAGAATGGGTTTTATCAGTAACTCAAAAAAAAAAAAAACAAAAAAAAACCAAAAAACAAAAAACAATGGATTCTGGCAAGAATGTGGGAAAAAGGAAGTCTTCTCCCTGTTGATGGACCAGCAAACTGGTCTAACCATTATGGAAGTCAGTAAGGCAATTGCTCAAAAAATAGAAATAGATATTCTGTTTGAATCAATACCTCTTCTGAGTATCATTCCAAAAGAATTAAAAGCATAAAGCACAGAAGTACACTCATCCCACATTTATAGCAATGTAACTAATAATAGCTAAATCATGGAAGATGCTAGAACATTTATCAATAGACCAGTGAATAATGAAAATGTGGTATATGAACACAACAGAGTACTACTCTGCCATAAAGACAGAAAGATTTGAGTTATCAGTAGGACAGTAAATACAACTTGATATGATTAGGCTTAGTTAAATGAATGAGAGTTAAGTAATTAAGTGCTGCATGGTTTCTCTAAAATGAGAGACCCAGAGTATATATAGGGAACTGAGTCAAAGGGGTTGAATATTGGAATGCACGGGTGACAAGGGAGTGCATGAGAGAGCAAAAAAGGAAAGGGGAAGAGGATGTGAAATTCCTGGGATGCATATATGCACAGCATTCTCAGGTTTAATGTAGCCATTGTGTATTTTAAATACATCCTAGTAAGAAAGAAGAATAATAATGTTGATATTACTGTGAATAAATTCTTAGCTAATATGTGTGTGTGTGTGTGTGTGTGTGTGTGTGTGTGTGTGCAGAACTATACCCTTTTCTTTTATTTCTACCCACTGATTTTAAGGAAAGACTATTGGATTTAAATATTTTAGAATATCCAGAATATATTTATTTTTTTCTTATTTTAATTGTTTTATATTAATTTTATTTTTTGAGACAAGGTCTCAGTCTATAGTCCAGGCTCATCCATATTTCTTTGATTTTTTAATAGATACTAATTGAGCTCAATTTTTCAGGCACTCCAATGGGAGGATCTTGTAGTTAATCACCCATCATGCCATGCTTCATTCATCCCTAATACTCCTATTTGAATAGGAGGTTCTGGTTAATAAACTAAATAGAAGGGATTATGCTGTCCTGTTATAAAGAATTAATTTTCATGTTATGCCTCAAAGGAGTCATATTGCTTCACATTGGAGAAACCATTAAAAATATATCTTCTTTTATAAGATTCAAGTCTCAGTGCTTATTCCAGTGAAAGCATGCCCTGATATTATGGCAAAAAGGCAGGGCCAATGTCTGTTCTGTAAATAAAAAGGCTTAGATGTTTGCAGTCAATTGATGGTAAAAAGTAGCATTTGATCAAAAAGTATTTGAAAATACTTTTAGATAATATATTAAATAGGACATAAATGTGTTACAGCTACTGAAGTAGAAAGCAGTATTGTATTGAACACTCAACACATAAATATATTTTGAGGTCATGCTCAGGGAAATAAAACATAAAAAGTTGACACATCTTTTAAAACTCTGATATCAGGCATATATAAGATCACAAACAACTGAAAATAGAACTTCCATTTGACCCAGGACATGGAATGAAGGAACGCAAGAAAAAAAATATTCAGAACCGGATAGAATTATTAGTACGGCCCCAAACATTAAGTATTATGTTCTTTCTTTTTTTAGGAATCAAGAGAGCAACCATAGTTTTGCTGTTTCTTAAGTTTTATGGAGTGTACAGTGTAAGTAGAATTATTTTCAACAGACCTTTTTTTCGCTTTTCTAAAGTTCTAAGAGAAGAGTTCTTTAAGATGTATTTAATGCTTTGGGGCCTAATTGTTACTCCATTTGTTCAATTGAGTGCTTCTTCTTACACTGGAGAAGTTAAGGATAAAGTATATGTTAATAAGATTTAACCTGTTTATGTGATATTTTACAATTGTTTGTGAAATTCTTATTATAAATGTGGATCAAATTGGCCAGATTGTCTTATATTCTGATTTTTAGAGGATGAACCTGGAGACCGCAATTTTGTTTGACCATAACTTTTTAAATTTTATATTAAAAATCTGATGAGAAAATATTATTTTTTTACAATAATAACATTATATATTTGATATATGGTCTAAGACAAGACCTTATCATTCAAAGAAAGTAGGTTTAAAAAATGTCATGTCATTGTTGGATATAAGTGTTATTTAGATTATGTTTCTCCTTGTAAATGTTCAGTGATAATATCTTAAGTTGGTATCTCTGGATCATCTCTGTAGATAGATAAATTAATTACTAACAATCATTGGATGTTTACTCATTTTTGTAATGAATAAAAATGCACTTGAAAACAGAAATGTTTTCAGGCTGGAAGAAATATAACTTGTTTCGAGCACTTGCCTAGCAAGCACATTGCCCTGAATTTTGTGCCTTAGCTCCATGTAAACTGGTTGTGGTGCGAGATTGAGGGAGGAGGGTTGTCATGTGTTTGAGGTCAGCATGGGCTCCAAAGTGAGGCCTGGACTCAGATGTCAGGAGAATATATTGAGATTCAGCCCTGTCTTGTAAGTAATGACTGACTGCCATTGTTCCAGAACAAAAAGAAAAAAAAAAAAAGAAAAAGAAAGAAAATCAAGTTATTTGCATGGAGAGTGGCTTTGGGAAATAGAAATGCTGTCATTTTGTGGGGGAAGTGACAGGGTATAACTGTAGAGCATGAAGACCCAAAGTCTCCCTCTGAAGAACATATTAGGTGATCTTCAAGAACATGGTCATTTTTTCTGGGTGGCTCGCTGGTATCAATCCATCCTCTTAATATTTTACTATACCCATGGTTGATAAGTTTGTAATATATTTAAAGTTAGTATGTATGAAAAGAGGAGCAAATGTGGGCAGGGCATAAAAAGAATGAAGAAACTCTATATGCCATAGATTTTAAGAAAACATAAAATGATTCAGCTTTCATTTATTAAAAACATGTATTTTCTTTGTATCACTATTGCAGATTTTATAATTGTCAGATAACCACAAATACAGTAAAAATTATGTTACCAAACTTACAGGACAAAAACTGGAGTGATGTAATACTTCCTTAATTCAAAAATGTTAAAAGGGAAAAGAGAAAAATAAATGAGAAAACTGTTAATATAGTAAAACGATAGGTTTTGCTAATTCTAACAATTGGATTACACATGTATGCATCAAAGCATTCATTTCAAACATATACTTTCAATCCATAGTCAACAAAAACTTTCTGTAGGTAGGAACTACTTTAGACTTTATTGGTTGTAAGACATATCAAACCTGCTTAACTCTTTTATTGAATTATTAATGTAGCCAAAGAAAATACACTATCAAAATGAACAAAATTATGTTTTAATAAAATTGAATTTGCATTTTAATCTGTATCTAGCCAGTTGAAAGTAGTTTGCTGACCCTTTATAAAGAATTTAATAAACAATTTAACAAAAATCTAGTGAAAATACTTTAAGCATATGCATACAAAAGCTTCTAAATAAGACGTTTAAAGAGATGTGTTATGCAAGATTTATCTGCACATAGCATTCACTCACAGCAATTCTTCTGGCTCAGCCTCCCAAATGCTGGGATTACAGGCATGAGCCACCATGTCCAGCTATTTTATCATCTGCATGTTAAATTTTTGTGTTGTGTTCTTATTTTCAGTAGTTGCTGTGGACTCTTAACACTATAGAGTATCCTGTTAATATATTTCCCATATTTTCACTAAACTGTTAAATGTATTAATCTCGGCATCAGGGCTACTTGAAGGCAGATTTACAATTTTTGTAAAGATTGTTCTAGTTTCCTCTATCGCCTTGTAATAGCTACTGTGACTTCCGACTACAAAGAAGAGCGTTGATAGCCCAGAGCCTCTTCTGGGCCGACCGCCGAATGGTGGTGCCAACTATATTTCTCCGTGCTACTGGCTGTGGCTGTGCTCAGCTCCTTGGGTCTCCCCTATCTGCTTCTCAGATTCTCAGCTTCCACTTGAGAAATCATTGTTGCTGTAAGGACAAAAGAGGTTAAAAACCCTTTGGTTCACATCTTTTCATATGGTAGGCTCTTCAGTTTCTTACCACCTTTCTGGCACTCTGCTGCCTTCACGTAGTTTTTCTCTTACAGATCTAGGTACACTTCGCAAGATTTTATCTACATTAAGTTTATCTGTGAATTACTGAAAGACATACTCCTCACCCACGTAATGACCTTCAGGTGAGAAAACTGTAGAAAAGCAATATATATGGATTTTTATGCCTAATTCGTCCTTGGACAGTTATATTTAAGTAGCAAATGTGATAAAATAATTTTGCACCGATATTACACACTGCACTTAATTCAATCATGTTTATGTTATAAGCTGAACATCAATATTAAACCTATAGAAGTTGTAAGTTCTAGGAAGAACATATTTTAAAAATATAATAATAAGGTAACATCTCATGTGAACGAGCTTTGGAGATTGAAAAGAATGTCTAGAAATGAGCTTTGAGAAATTCAAGATCTATACCTTAGTAGAGGAGAGAGATGCCAAGAAAGAAACTGTTAGGAACAGGCGAAGAAGAAGGAACAAAATCAGGATAACCCACTTTTCTGACAGCTATATGAGGAAAAATGTTCTGAAAAGGATACAATAGTCAATAGTGGAAAAGAAAAAAAAAAAGGAATTCTGCGTTTGAGTCAGATGAATCCACAGTGGCAATTTGGTCCTAGAAATGGTTAGCCACCTTTCCATCAGATTCGTGGTGTAGATGGGAGAGATGGACAGAATAGGAATGACTCGTACAGAGCTGTTATTTTCAGCAGTTGTGTGAACTATGGAGCCTTAAATTTCTCCTACTATGAAACATCAAATAATATTTTGTACAATGGAACAGACATCATTTTAAATGCATAACGGAGTCTGCAGGAACATAAGAAAAAAATCCCCAGAGACAAGAAACAGTGGAAAAAGCTGGAAACAAGGCTTTACTTGAAACAGAATCTTGGGTTTCTATCTCTGTAACAAAAAAGCTTGCATTTTAATACAGTACATAGTAGGCAATACTGAAAATAAATGATAAAATTAAATGAAGCAGTGTGAGGTGGAGTTAAAACAAATTAGAGTGGCATAAAGAGCAATTGCTTACGTTTAGACACAAACAGTGAAAATTAATGAACCAACTCAGAAAGGGGAAGGGCAAGGATAAACAACAAATCCGAAGGGATTAGGAAAAAATGGGGAATTAGAAAGTCCAGAGTAAAATTAATAGGTGGAATGTAATGGAGAGACTGAACGTATGTAAGACTTTGTTCTCTGGAAAGATGTGAAGAAAAATCTTTTGTCAAGATCGAAACAAAAATAGTCTGGAAAAAATAAGCAAGACTATGAAATTTAAAGACATAAAACAGATTATAAGCAATGTCTAATTAATGGAATTGATATATTAATAAAAAATTTTGGCAAATTAGATAATTTCATAGAAAACTGTTAGTTTCTAGAAATTATTGAAAAAGAGTATAAATGTTGAATAAATATATGATTATAAAATGATTTAGCAGTAAAGTCACAAAAATTAAGTGAACGTTCAAAAATCAACAATAATGTATAATTTATTTAGATACAGCTTGTCATACATTCTAGATATGTATTATTGAGTCTGAGTCTGTAAGTTATTAAACATAAATTTTTCCTGATTAGACAGCCAGTAAGGGGACAGCAGTGTAGCTCGGGGGGGGACGAGGGAGGTTTGTGCACTTGCCTAGAAGTTGCAATGCCATAAGTTCAATTCCCAAGTACTGTGTAAATCCAGTGCATAAGTGCACTCCTGCAGTCTGACACTCACGAGGCTCAGGCAGGAGGATTCTTGTTTGAGTCCAGTTTGGGCAACACAGTGAGTTCAGGACCAGACCGTACTACAGAGTGAGAACCTATCAAAAAAAAGAAAAATTGAGAGAATAAGGAGATGTAAATTGCAGCCATTTGTACTTGTTATCTGATATATCACTATGCTAAAAAGAAGAAAAGCAGCCCAAATCCTCCGTGAATCATGAATGTTGATAAAACTTGGTCATTTTGAAGAATATAGGTCTGCCTTAACATTTATAACTGTCAACAGAACGTATCATGTTGACAAAATAAAGAGAACAAGTGATGAGTAATTAGTTAGAAAATAAAGTCCATAAAATGTATTCCAAATTGTTTGAAGTTATTATACAACATAATCACTATGGTTGACACCAATGTAATGTATACTTGAAAACTGTTTAAGAATAGATTTGAACGTTCTCATCACAAAACAATGATAATGTTAGGTAATGAGTATGTTAATTAGCCACTCTGAAATAACTGTGCATGTGTATATATAAAAACATTAGGTTGTACATTATGAATATATAAACCTTTTGTTAATTAAATTTTATAATATAAAAAGAGCTGCATGTGGTCCCACATATCTGATATCCTAGCACTGTGGGAAGCTGAGGCAGGAGAATTGTAATTTCAAGTTCATTCTGTGCAGTTTAGTGAAACTCGTCTCAAGATTAAAAAAAAAAAGGGCTGTACTCATGAACTATAACTGGGTAATTCATACCTTTCAGTAGATAACATATCAGAGTAAGCAAAAGAAATTTGCAACTATAACCTGGATACCTCACTTGACTGTCAAATAATTAGTGCTATGAATTAGTTGAAAGTTAGGAACTTCCAATATATACATCCCTCTAGCCTAATCCTTGTTGAAAAAGAAGTGGGGATTTACTACTTGTCTTTGAAAAAATTTAATTTACTTTTAGTATAAAAACACATGTAAGCAGAATTACTTACTGTAGTAGTGAGGATCTGTGCTTCACTTTCACTGTAAATGATGCACTGAATTATGCATTGATTCTGGCAGACTGTATTGTAGGTGTACAGTCCCCTGTGAACAACACCGTGGTATCTTTAGTACATGTTTCCGCTGTGAATTCTTGCTTGAAAAATTTCATTACTGTTGACATAGATATATAGCACCTCCACTCAGTTCTACCAAAATTATATGATCTGATTGTATAAAAAATTAAAACTGTTCAATATTGCAAGAAAACTCATTTGATTTATAGACAGTCTCAAATTTAAAATAAAAACGTACAATCATAGTATGCCAATTTCTTCAAATATTGTATAAGATGTGAGAAAAGAGTAAGTTCGAGAAGTTAAGTCATACTTGGAGCTATTAATATTTAGCATGACTTTATTGATACAGAAAGCTCCAGTCCCAGGTCAGATAAAGGACCTGATTGGAAGAAAGTCACTCAAAGCAGTGCAAACAGGAAGCAGAGAGAGAAGCACCAAGCTGCGAGCAAGAGCAAACCCTTGCTAGGGTTGAGGTAGAATGCATAGGCCTATGCTGGCTTTTCTGTTAATATTGAAAATCCTTCATGTTAACATCCCAAAAGATGTAGGCTATAAGATTACTAAGGTGCCCGATTTAAGAGCATTAAGGTAAATGACAAACTAATGAAAATGCTCTTTAATTAAAGCTTAAAATGTGAGATGAAATCTGGGAAAATAATAAACCCATTCATGTAAAACCCCTACACTGGAAGTCTGTTTGTTAATTGCACATTGGTAACAAAAGTTGACACAAATTCATTTCATTTTTATTTCACATATTGCAAAGTCTGTTGAAGACCACTTACAAAGTTTATTCCTTCTATAAATTAAAATAATAGCAGTTTAAAGTGAATAAAAAATAAATTTATGTCAGAAATCCAAATAATTTATACCAAGTAATTTAGTTTACTACCAAGTTTCTCTATAGAATAAACCTCAAAACTGTAAGATATATGAGTGAGAACATAAACTATCATCATTTTACAGGGCGATTATACTAATCAGAAAAATCATAAAACAGAAATATTGTATACAGAATAATCTACATAGATGAAATATGGTTCTCAGTGTAAATGTTTTGTAATTGGAGTCCTTTTTGTCTATGATCTTTATAATGATGCTCTATTAATGAAGCTATATTCAGCACATTGGTAATCACCTTCCACCACTTTGGGTACAGACATTGTGCTCTGTAACTTTCTTTTGAGGGTCAGACTTTTTATCTTTGACATAATCTTTTCATATTTTAAAAGGGTATGATATGATAATTTATTCAATATGCACAACATGTAATAATCCAATTGGAGCCATCGACACTTTCATCTCCTCAAACATTAATCAGGTCTCTGTGTTGAGAACTCTAGTACTATTCTTTTAGTTATCTGGAAATGTATCATGGGTAGTTGTAATCATATATTCATTGTGTTATAAAATTCTAAAATGAATTTTTTGTATACAACTTTATCTTATTGTCCATAATATAACTTATTTCAATTTATACCTTGTTTTGATCCTATCTTCTGTTCTAATTTATTCTTCTGTGGTTTTTCTCTTCCTTTCAATAATTGAGTGAAAACAGTCTTTTGTTTTGTTTTTTAATTTTGTTTTGCTTTGTACTAAAGATCCCAATTATGGCCTTTGCACCGAGTTACAAGTTCAATCCATTTTTTTAGTTACTAAGTTACTAAGCAGCTTGGAATTCTGATCCTCCTTCCTCAAAATCTTAGAGTATATTGGTAAACATCTTGGTTGATATATATGCCCTAGCTATTGTGAACAGTGTTGCAAGAAATGTGGAATGCAAACCTCTCTTTGATATGATGATTTAATCTTTTTGTGTTCTATCCGTACCTACTACTGGGACTGTTGGATTCTATGGTAGTTCCAATTTTAGTTTTTTGAGGAATTGCATGTTGTTTTCCATAATTGTCTTACTAATTTAAATTCCCAGTAAATGTGAGCTTGGGTTCCAGTTTTCTCAAATTCTTGCCAGGATATGCTAACTTTTGCTTGATATTAATAATTCTAGTGAGAGTCAGATAATATCTCACATTAAGGCTTTGATGTTCATTTTTTCTGATGACATTGAATATTTTATATACTTGATTATTTGTATATCTTCTTTTGAAAAGTACCTGTTTATTGCTTTAGCTCATTTTAAAAAAAAATGATGTACTTATTTTTGTTTTATTTGGTATTGGTGTGGGTTTGTTTGTTTGTTTGCTTATTTATTTATTTATTTATTTATTTGAGACAGTCTCTCATTCTGTACTTCAAGCTGGTCCTAAACTCACTTTGGAACTCATGCTGGCCTCAAACTGACAGCAATACTTCTGCCTCAGCCTTCTGATTGCTGGGATTACAGGCGTGCACCTTCACACCTATTTGTGGTGCTGGGGAATTGAACCTAAGGCCTGTATTTTCTATGCACTTTAATCATGGTCTCTCGCCCCTTGGTTTGAATTTTATTGAATGTTTTTTATCTTTATGTATTCCAGATATTAACAAAACATTAGCAAACTGAATCTGACAGCATATCATAAAGACCATACATGATGAAATGAAATTCATCCCAAAGATGAAAGGAAACTTTAGCATTTATAAATCAAAAAACATAATGTCACAGCAATGGAATGATATTATATGATGTTTGCTGCAGATACAGACCCAACAAATTTGACATAAAAGAAACATATTTAAAAATGTTAAGACTATGCATGCTATAGCCAGTATCAAGCTAATTATGAAAAAGTAGACATTATTTTCTCTGAGATCTGAAGACAAGGATATTCATGTTGTGCTTTGGATCTAAAGTGTCCCCAAAACAGCCTTGTGTGCCTATGGACTCTGTGTTGTGTTGGGAGGTGGGGCCTGGCTGGAAGTGGCAGATGCTTAGGCTTGGCCAGGAGAGCTGTGTGCTGGTCATGGTCTTTGCAGGAGACTGGGCTGTGTTCTGCCCCATGTGAGGATCTCTGCTCCATAGCTCTGGCTGTAGCACCTCCATGGGATTCGACCATGTCCTGCCACCACCCCTGAACAGACTGTGACCTTCTGAAACTCTTAAGTTGTGGTTCTTGGGTATTCTGTTTCAGCAATGAGAAAATATCTAAGACACTCCACATTCTCCCGTTTTCAATGTTTGTGGAAGCATTAGCAAGAGAAATTAACAGAAAGAAAGAGCATCTATCATACTGGGAAAGAGAAAGTGAAATCATGCATATTTGCAGGTAACATGATTTCTTACGTAGAAAAACCTGAATGGTTCCTCCTAGAAGCTGTTAGAACTGGTAAATGAATTCAGTAGAGTCAATCGATACAAAATCAATAGCTGTAGCACTTTTAAACTTTATTTTAAACTATCAAGTACTATTTACCAGACAGTGAACTTAACATAAAACTTGAAATCAAACATACAGAAAGTGATGCTGAGTATAGCTTTCAGTATTCCAAGAGAAATATTTGCTAGTCATAGAAACTTACAAATGTAGAGGCTGGGGGCATACATTGTTGGTTAAAGCACTTGCCTAGCATATGCAAAGCTCTGGATTCCATTCCCCAGCACCTCAAAAAGATTAGGTGGACTTCAGGGCACGAACTCAGGACACTGAAGCAAGAAGATTGCCATGAGTGTTAGAGGCCAGCTAGGCTACATATAGAGTTCAGGACCAGCCTGGCCTATTGAGTGAGACCCTGGCATTCATTCATATATATATATATATATATATATATATATATATATATATATACACACACGCACACACACACACACACACACACACACACACACATATATATACACATATATACATATTCACAAAACTATATTATAATTTTCATTATGATCTAACAATAACAATGTATGCACTGAATCAGTGACTCCTATTCTATCTAGTTATATGCTAGGTATCTTAGATTCAAAAAGTCTGTTCTCACTGCCAAGAGAATATAACAGTCATTTATATTTATTTTGGTTTCTTTGTGTGACTATTTGGTTTATATTTTATTTAATATATTCAGTATAAATTGAGGAGTGACACAGAAGTGTCCCGAAGGCTCATCTTTTTTTTTTCTCTTTTAAGTTAATAAAAAACTGGCTTATTTATATAACCTAACTTAATTCTGCTACTAAGTAATAATCTCTCTTTAATAGCACCTTTTCTACTTTTCAATTGATAAAATATTCAAGATGTCCTCTGACCTCTTTCACCCTCGAAAAATTTTTCTGGATATTTGACATTGTGCTATATTATGATAAACTCATTCTAAAAAATAATTTTGCAAATAGTTTATGTTCTATTCTTACTTGGGCTGTTTGTCGAAGAAAAAACTCTCTTAAGTCTTCATATTTCTGACAATACCAGAAGCATCCTCATATGCTTACAATTCATCCTTAAATTATATTTTCAGTTTTTAATTAAACATTATCATGGAATGTACATCTACATTTAATATTTTTCAGATGTACACGTGTATTTCCAGTAAGGTAAATTATTTAGATATTGTTTACAATCCATTTAGAGCTGGAGACAGCACAATCAAATTCAACACAGGGAATAAAATCTACAATGATATTAGTAAATCACCTTTATTTTTATTTTATTTTTAGCTATGCTTCTATTTCTTATTTCTTTAATGTTTGCATGTTTATCATCTATATTCTTCATTTTTTCACGACCAATACTAAACACTCAAAAGAGAATGGAAAATTGAACTGTTTTGTTTTTCCAGTATGCAGAAAGGGGGAAATTGATAATTGTTTTTTTAGAAGAATGAGTGGAGAGACAGAGAGAGAGAGAGACAGACAGAGAGAGAGAAAGGGAGAGAGATGGAGGGGGACTTAATTCATTGAGTGTGAAACATGTCAGCATTACAAATTATTATATGTCTCGTGTGGTACCATATACATTTTAGAATTTTTTTTTCCTATTTCTATAATGAATATTGTTGGCATTTTGGTGACTATTGAATTAAATCTATAGATGATTTGAACAAGATGGTCCCTTTGCCAAAATTAATTCTTTTTTGGCAATATTAATTTCTATGACCTCTACACTGATGATGTTTTCCCAATTTCTCATGCCCTTTATGATTTCTTTTTATCAACTTAGTTTTCAAAATTTCAGAGGACAAATAAGCATCATGTTGTATATTCAAAATATAACTTTGAAGGAAAACAACCATAATATTTCTGAAAGTTCCAATTACAAGGAAGAGAGAGCATTATAAATTGGCATAGTCGATGTATTATTTTAGAATCTGCCCAGCACAAGTTGGAATAGAACTTGTTCTTTGAAAGACTGTCCCTGTTCCTTCCCACTCCTGCCATATGTGTAGCCATATGGTTACGATTTCCTTCAAATCATTTCTTAAATGTCACTTTGTCAGGGAATCCTTCCCCGACCACACTCCACTACGCTTCCCATCTCTCCTCCATTCTCTGTGACTTTTCCAACATTAGCCTCGTGATAAGAAACTTCTTTAATTCATTTGCTCATTGTCTTTTGGCCTTTATCAGCTGTTTTCCCCTCCGACAGAACAGCACAAAGGATAGGACTGGAGTGCGTGTCATGAATGAATAAATAAATGAAAAACCTGCCTATTTGTGAAGGGCATGGTTCCACTTAGGATATTTTATACAAATCTTTCAAAGTAATTTTCAACATTTTTCTCATCTAGCGAAGCAAAGAAAGTCTGCCCAGGCTTGTGATCACATCTGTGAGAGATGCAAGGTGATTGAACTTTAGTAATCTGTTTTCAATAACAAAGTGTGGCCTAAAATGAGATTAACACAAGAACAAAAGACAAATGTGGGGGATTAAATGGATAAAGTTCAAGGGCAAAATACAGGCTACATTCATGTTTAACTTTGAGTAACATATACACTGGCCTGTATAAATTTATACAAGTAACATGTCACCTACCTTAGAGTTTCTGTCACTTTAAGCTAAGAATCCTGACTGATTCTATTAGCACCAGAGAACATGTAACTGCAGAACTGTGAGACCTCAAACTGCACTTGATGGATTTAACAAGTAAAATTTAAACAAAAATTAAAGATAATTTATAGATAATAAGGCCTTCTGGATGAAGGTATAAAGCTAAGTACTGAAATTGTAAAAGAAGAATTTATTTTTAAGTCTAAAATTTGCCTCTAATATTAGTTTGTTTCCATTATTGATAGTGAAAAGTAATCCCAAAGTAATCTTTGTAAAATATTAGCAATGATCTAATCCTAACTAGATTCATCCTATTTTTTCTTTCTTTCTCGTTTGTGTCTTTGTTTTCACATTTTAATCAATTATGGCTTATATATTTTAATTCAGCTAATGTCTGTATATAAAACATTCACCCTATCACATGGCTACAGTCGCTCAAGGCTTCCAAGTTTCCAATTTGCATTAATTATTGTACCAGCCATGATTCCCAATCAAGGTTGAGGAAGATGCTAATAGAGGACAGTTTTAATTATTTCATGATTTTAGAAAACAAGTCACAACATGAACATCCAGGTATTAAAATTTCCACTGCCAGATAAATGAGTCCGTCAACCTTGATCTCTATTTCCTACAAAGTTTCAGATCATGGGCAAATGCAAGCACATTGTTGGCTAAAATCTAACATGCATAGCCTCTAGTCCATTTGCCAATGAAGTTCTTTTTTTCCAATTCAATCCTGAGCCTGCAGTTTACTCTTTGTATTCTGTTGGTGTGGTGTCCTTTTTTTTTTTTTTTTTTTTTTTTTTTTTTTTTTTTTTTTTTTTTTTTTTTGTTCCCCATTTTATTGATATGTATTAGTGCAAGATTTAAGGTTTACAATGAAGTGTGTTGGTCTTTTGAGGGCCTACCAGAATCACTCATTGGGCCCTGTTCACAGAATTTTAAGGCTTAACCAGGTTGCTTCTACAGACTTTTCTCAGCACTTCCCACAAGTCAGATTCAAAGACTTCTAAAGTGCATGGTCAGGTGCAGCCACAACACAACCCTGATTTTCCACTCCTTGATGGAACAATTACCCAACATCTACAGATTAAAGGAGGAAATGATTATATTACTCACAGTTTCAGAATATTCAGTTCATGCAAATGCCTCTAAAATAGGAACATTCTTGTAGATGATATTAGCATAACAAAGCTGCTTAGCTCATCACATCAGAGAAGGAGGGTAGGGACAGGTCAAAGTAGAGGAAGGGGCCAGGGACAACACAAATTAACCTAGTCCCTGCATCTGTGACCCACAAGGATAACACAGAAGTGGGTTTACTAATCCCTCAGAGGACTCCCAAGGTAACAGATTGACACAATTCAATTTTACCACTGTAACTGTAAAATACATGATTTTTCAAATATTTGGAAATGTTTTAAATTTGTTTTTGTCTGAACTTGACCTTATCATTTTTAGAGTCAAATAATATTTCATATATTTAATCACTTAAATTTGGTTTAACTTGTACTTTTGCATAAAATATAGCTTGTCTTGCTGTCTGCTGCAGACACACTTTTGGAAATCCAGTGCATTTACTCTTCTAACTTTATTTTCTATTAATCTATACTAAATCATGCTCCTTGAAGGTGAAGGACCAAGACGTATTTTCCAAATAATTTTTGCCTGCAGTTACATCTACTATTCACTTCTGTGTTTAAATATTCAACTCTGAAGGCGTTCTGTGGTTATTCCATGGCACCAGGTGTACCTCAGCTTCTTCTCACTGTGATGTAGGCACAGTACATTTCTTCTCTTTCTTTATTTTTGTTTTTGTGTTCTTTTATTTTATTTTTCATTGTGAGGCAGGGTTTTGTTAAGTCACCAAGTTTCCCAGGCTGGGCTTGCGCATGAAATCTTCTTGCATCAGCCTCCCTGAATGCCAAGATTACAGGCCAGAGCTACCAGGCTTTCATTTACTTTTCAAAACATTTTTTTAAAAAATATTTCTTGTATGGCAGTCTTTTCTTTTGTTTGATCTTCTCTTCTTTTTATTTATAGTTTTCCTTTCTATCTTGGTATTGTTTAAGCCACTGAAATTTCCTTTTTGTAATTTTTTTGCCATTATTTTAAAATTTTATCTATATTTTAATATTTATACTGCAGGTTGAATGTTAATACACTTTTCATTTGTTTATTGTCTGTCTGCCTGGGGTTTTGTAGTACTGGAGATTGAATTTGAAACTTTCACACTAAACTACATCCTCAGTCTTCTGTATTTTTATTTTGAGACAGGTTCTCATTAAGTCAATAAGTTGCCCAGGTTTTTAACATTGAAAAAAAATCTTTCCAAACCTAAGTAGAAAGCAAGTTCAGTGAAGACAGAGTGGTTTTATTTATTTGTGTATTTATTGAGACAGGGCCTTACCCTGTAGCCCAGACTGGTCCTAAACTCACAATTGTTAGAAATGGCTTGCAGGAATTCACATGTCCAAATAAAGGACGGACATGGGAGGCATGGAGGGGAGGGTGGACAGAAATATGAGGCTTCAATTATCTTTTTGCAAAAAGGAGATGACTTCCCCACATGCAGGTGAAGAAAGCACAATGTAAGTAAGGTGGAAGGGGATTTTAAATCCCTAAATTCTAAGTCCCTCCTCCTGCTTTTTACCTATGGCCAGGATCCACATTCTTCCTGATAAGATCCATGGTATTGGATTAGGTTCAAGTCACTTACTGTGGCATAGCCTTTATCTCTCCTCTTTTCCTCCTTTGTCTAGACACCTGATCAGGAGAAAGCATGTAGAAATTGAAAGACCACCATATTTATCTGAAAACAGTTCCATTGCTACTGTTCAGTAGCTCATGCTATGTAGCCCAGGCTGTCCTTGGACTCATAATGATCCTCCTGTCTCAGCCTCCCAAGTTCTGGGATTACAGGCATGTGCCACCAAGAACGTTTTTATTTTTATTTTTCATTATAATAAACGTTTTCACATGTTTAACACAAGAATAGTTCCAGTGTAAATATATTTTGTTTGTTCACAAACTAATTTAAATTTTTAGTTCACTATTTAGTATTCACTAAGTATTTATGTAGTCGTCGAAGTGAAATCTGACAATATCAAATAGCATATGTTCATCTAACCTAAATTAGTTTGATATTGGCTTGGGAGAATGGTGGATAAACTTTATGATTTCTCAGCTAAACTTCTCAATATGATTTTTGATGCTTTTCAAGCAAAAGTTTGAATCTCTTTCCCTACTTCTGGACCTTTGATTTGGTGTATTATGTGACATTTTTGCAATTCTAATTCTAGGCCACCCAAACTTCTGTCTCTGATGGATACTTGTCTTTGTAATATGAGCAGGCCTTTCCACATCCCAAAGCATATGAGACAGACAGAATAAAAGTGAGTCACACCTGCCCTTTCCCTGCAAGCTCTGAAACGCTGGAAACACAGTTTTTATATTTAATCATGACAGATGATTTACAATACATGGGATGAACCTAAATATGATTAAATTACTCTAGGCGACCTGTATACTCTCAGCGAAATAAATAATTATTATGCTAAGATTAGAAGATTACAAGATTAGAAGTACCAGTTATGGAAAAATTAATAGGTCTATCTACTACATATCATCGCTGTATGGTAGTCTAGAAGATGCTACAGTAACCTCGAGCATATTCCTCTGACTGGAGAATGGAGCGCTTCGGCCTTTGGTGCTGGGGCTGTTAGGACTTGTTTTTAGAAGAAGCAAGAAAACAAAACAAAACAAAACAAAAATGTGTTCTTTTGGAAAAAACAAGACACTAGATCTTACACAGTTATGACATAATCCAACCTGAACTCTAGCTCAGTCTCACTACCTCACTGGGCATTGGTGGTAGTGTAACACACCCCATGAAATAATTGGTAGCTTTGGTCCAGTGCATTCTTTTTTTCCCACATTTTATTGATATGTATACGTGCAAAATTCAAGGTTTACAATGGAGTTGAGCATTTTATGCACATTCCTGTCTTGTCAAGGTGACTAGGGCTTTCCCATTCTCCTTTTGTCCCTCCCTCTACCCACCCCTCCCTCATCCTTCATCCCCCACCCTCTCCCCTCTTTCACTTTGTCTTTCATCTTAAGTTCCATAGGTGTTGTGATCTGGGTCTGTCATATCAGAGAGACTATTCAGTGTTTCACCTTCTGCTTCCGACTTATATTCTTATGTTTTAACAGGAGCGTCATATCTGATCTAATAATAATGCTATTGCTAGTGTCAAAACTCAAATAGCAAAGATCATTCTGTATATTATTTTATCAGTGTATTTTATTAATGTTAGAAAATTTTGGGAATTTTATGGTAGAAAGAGTAGTATTGCTCAAAATCACTTTAAGATTACACAACCAGCCTGGGCTACAGAACAAGACTCTGTCTCAAAAAATGCACAGTGTTAAAATAGATTAGAAATAAATATGGACATACAAAAGATCTCAAAATGAAGATTTTTTAAAAATCTCATTCCTTCAAGTTTTGCTATGTAAAAAAAAAACTCTCTTGATTTTATCTATTTTTGTAGAAATACCACCAAAATATTGTAATGTATAATTATAAAAAGAAAGATATGCAATCAAGAAAAAAAAGCCAAAAGTCAACAACCAAGAAGAAAATTATAGGATCACAAAAAAGAGTGTGCATAAGACAGATAAAGGGACCATGGAGGCAGAGAGGATAGAGTGTGTTTGCTTTGAAAGACCTAGATGAGAGATCAAAAAAATTGAACCAAGGGTTTTATTCAACTCATATTCAACTCAGATGATCTACTATGTCACATACTCAGGCCCCATGAGAAACACTGTGTAGTGAAAACAATGGTAATTTTGCAGAAGTAAAGTTTGGATTACGAAACTCACAGTCACACAATAGATCTAAGAAGAGACGGAAGTTGTCATATCCAGAGGAAAATAGGTATAAGTTCAGTAAAATGTAGAGTGAAAACAGTTTGATAAATGATTATGTACCTCATGGAATTAAAATATAGAAGAAGTTTAAGGAAGTTGAATATTTTTAAATATTCTTAAAGCCATTAAATTGATTTTAAATATCATTTCCCCTTTAAACTCCTTCCATATTTGGAAATAACTTTTAAGTTTTATCAAGGTAGAGTTAATGCGCAATATATTTTGCTCACATTTAGCATGGACTTTTTGATATTTGGATATATTCATAGATTTGTGATAAAATACCATAACAAGGTACACCCCTGTCCATCACTTCTAAATATTTTCTTATATTTATTTCTGGGATTTTATTTTTCGTTTCATAAGAACATTTAACATGAAGATATGTATATTCTTAATATTTTTGATGTCTAACACTGTGTTCTTAGATGTAATCAGTATTTTATACAGCAAATATTTACATATTATTTATTTTGGATAACATAAACTTAATATAAATTAAAATCATTCTTCATTTTCTCTCCCTCTAATCTTTGCAAGCATCATTTCATTATCTGTTACTATGAATCTATTTCACATACTTCATATAAAAAGTGAAATTATGTAGTATTTTTCCATGACAAGTTTGTTTTACTTAACATAATGTCTTCTAGATTTATCTGTATTTTTGCAAGAGAAAATTTTTTCTTCAAGTTTAAGCCTGAATAACATTTTACCTAATATTTTCTTTATCCATCTGTTGTTTGAAATTATATATATTTGTTACTATATTAGTGCTGAAATTCTTTGAAAACTTGATTTCAATACTTTTGCAAATATAACCAGAAGTGGGATTATCATTTGAAAAATTCAATTTTTAGGGAAACTCTATGTGGTATTTTATAGAGTAGCTTCACCATTTATTTCCACAATCAGTATTTAAAAAGTTAAAATTTCTTTGTATATTCCCTAATACTTATTATTTACTCACTTATGATTTTTAAATAATATCTATCCCAGCACAGGTTGAGGTGCTGTTGTCCTTCAGTGGAGTTTTACACCCTTGTTCACTAGGGAAGTCAGTGCTTTTCCTTTTCCAGTGCTTTATGGCTCTCTTGCATGCTTTCTTTGGAGAAATATTGCTTCTACTAGACTGTCAAATTTTTAATCAGGTAATTTGTTATGAACGGAGAAATATTATTTTGAAGCTACTGTGCAATTATCCTTGCATGTTGTATTTTCAAGAGATCTTCTAGAATCCTGCTTTCTGAAGTCCTTTGTAATAATAGAATTGTTATGTTATGAAAAATTCACAGTGCATTTCAGGAAATACATTATTTTCTGAAGAAACCGGCTTCTGCCAATAATAGACATAGAGATTATTGAGAAGCCAAACATATTTCTCTGGAAATTGGTTTTGCATAGAGAATAGAATGGCATCGTACATCATGATTCACTGGGTACAGCAATTACATGATTCAGAACGACATGCTAGCATTAAAAATGCACTCTTTACTTGAGAGTGAATAATTTTCATTTTATCTCATTATCATGACTAGTCTTCTTTGTAAATCAGACGGTGTTATGTAGTAACTGCTGAATTTGCAGATGTTAATAAAATGTGTAAGTTTTCAGTAAGCATTTTCTTCAAGCAGAATTAATGTGTTGTGCATTTTTCTCTGTAATATGGAACAGGTTTTCCCACCATTCCTGATTCATTACTTGGCCCACATTTTCGGTTATTTTTATGTACTGGCTTTGTTGCATCATATCATAATTTTTGGAAGCCGAATGAAATATTAGGGTTTAAAAAGAAAGACTGAATTTAAATCAGTACCTAGCGTTTTGCTTAGAATTGTGAGGTATTCGATAAATTCTGAATGTTCAATGAATTAACGGAACATAATTTTATTTTAGTCACATTATACACATTATAGATCTCACTTTTTATGTTTACATTTCAGAAAGAAATTGCCTTAATTAAAAATTTAATGTTTTGCCTCTTAATTTGTTAGATTCTTACTATATATGTTGTACAAGAGAAAAATAAGGAAAATTAAATGAGTATTTTATGGGTTATTTCTAAAATATAACTATATGGTATTTAAATTTTCTCTTTTTGAGATAAAATTGCTTTCTTTATTTTATAGAAAATAAATAAATTAAAACCTTTTACTCAAAAGCATCATCCACTCAGTTACTTAACGGTCTTGAACTGGGATTTAAACCAGTAATTTAGTTCTCAAACAATTCTTGCTCTTTATAAAGTAATGTTTAAATATAAGAACTAAAAAAAATTATATTCCATTTCTTTAACTTATTTAAAACATATTTAAGTCAAATCTAGGTTGAAAGATTGACAAAGCCAAGGAAATTCTTAGCATATAATGAACATTTAAGTTGACTTTTAAATATAAATTTCTATGAAGTTTGTTTTCATTTTCGCTTTAAAAAAAAAACACATTTATTTGGGACTGGAGGAATGGCTCAGCAGGTTCTTGGCTCACATGCTCAAGTCCCTGGGTTCAAGTCCCAGAGCCATATAACTGGGCATGGTGGTGCATACCTGTAATCCCAGCACTTGGGATGCTGAAGAAGGAGGATTGCAGTGAGTTTGAGGACAGGCTGGGCTTTACAGTGAGCTGAGGACCTTCCTGGACTGGACTACACTGGAAGTTCTTGTGTCCCAGAAGGCAAACAAACAATCAAACCAAAGAAAACACCCTGGTTTAGGACACAGAGATGAGCCAGCTGGCAGTTAGATTAGATTTTAAAAATTCAAAACAACAATTGGTTTCCCAGAAAGAGTACAATTAAGATAAAATAATAAGAAAGTCAACTAAAGTGGATCGGAAATAAGTTAGATAGGTATGAATCAAAATAAAGTCCAGATATTAAGTTCAGTAGAAAACTAGGCATTGGGAAAAAAAAAAAAAAAAAAAAAAAAACAACAGTTGTATGTCATTGGACCAAATAGAAGTAAAGATGAAGTAATAGAAACTATCATACAGAAAATGTGTGTACATTTTGCTGGGTTTTTTAATGTTTTTAATCTACTTCAACTCATTATTAGTTGTATGTACATACAGCCATTTCTTTGCACCCAAGCAAAATGAAGGCAAAAAAAGAATATATTGTTAATTTGTGTGATCATTAAAAGGTGTTTTATTGACTCAGTGATGACTTTTACATTCACTATGTAATTATTATATGACCATTGAAATTAATATTTATAAGTTGTTTTCCAGGCAAAATAAGTTTGGTAGCCTTTTAAAGTCATTTCTAAATTTAAAACAATATTTATTCATTAATATATGTTAAGATACTATTTTAAAAGTGTTTGCTAAAAAGCCTTGAAATGGAATAGCAGGTTTCAAGTGCAACCACATGTATCTAAGTAGCAATATGAAAACATAAAATATGGAGACAACACTTGGTTGACATTTAGTATAAACCGTACTCGTAATTTTGAATCCTGCACTTTTCTGAGGCCAGTGATAGTGGAAAGATACACTTGCAAGTTCAAAATCAGTCTTGTAGTCACAAAGGTAAGCAACTGACATGGCAGAGGGTGTGGTGAAGCCCATTCATAGCAGGGTACGAGTCAGCTATGTTGAATTGTGAGGTATTCGATAAATTCTGAATGTTCAATGAATTAACGGAACATAATTTTATTTTAGTCACATTATACACATTATAGATCTCACTTTTTATGTTTACATTTCAGAAAGAAATTGCCTTATGTAATTCTCTTTGGCTTATGAGATTTTTAATTTCATGTGGGCTTATTTTCATGTAACACCATCATAAATTGAGAAGCATCTGTAGTCTTTTAAATTACCTGTGTGGACACCATTTAGAGTAACTTGATTAGCCAACCTTGATGCTAAAGTGAAACTATCACTACGTGGATTATGTGCTTTAATTAAAAAAATTTAATAGTCAAAAAGAGATATTGACCTACCAGCCTTGAAGAAGGGAGCAGTCAGGCTACGAGTGTCGGTGGAGAAGATTATGTGGCAATAATTGCTGGCAGCCATTAGACCCTTGATGAGACTCTTAGTCAATAGGCAGGGAAAAGAAAAAAAAAGAACCCAATTTCTTTATCCACAAAGATAGGTATTCTGTCTAATGACCCATGAAAATGTAGCAGAAATATAAACTACTGCAAGACTGATAAAACAATACATTGGCATCTTGGTTTCATTCTCTGAAAAGCTTTGACACTGCATAGGTATACCATGTTCTGACAAGTTACACTCTAAAATAATAAATGTGTACTGTTTAATCCACTCCATTTGTGGAAATCAGCTTTGCAGCAACATACTACTGATGCACAGATTGTAATCAGTTATAAAAGATACTTATATATAACATAAGAAGTTATTACCATGATTCCTGAAAATATTTGAAAACTGACCTCATGTATTAAAGGTGACTCCAAGTTCAGAATATGTTATGAACCAGTTTTTCTAAGCTGAACATCTATATGTTATAGTCAAGGATTACAATTATGAGTGTGCTCTACTACAAAAGAAAAATGTGAATTTGGTCATATATGCTGGGAACGTATGATGAATGCCTGGCGTTGTAAGGTGATTGGACAAAGATTAATCTCCCATGACATAAACAAAAGTGCACTTTAAATATTTGAACAAAACATTTAATGAGTTAGACGTAAAATAAAAACAGAAATAGTCGCTTTCTCTTTCAAGTTCCTTTAAAAAAAGTTAACAGACTTTATTTATTGGATCATTTCTACTTTTGCAAAATTTTGAGTATAATATATATTTTTCAAATAATCCTTTTTCACTTTATATTTTTACATCATTATTAGTAATTCTATTAGTTTACTACCTAATCACAACCGTAATTCCACACTGTGAAGCATGGTTGTTATTGATAATTGGATTGATCTAATTTTGAAACATCATTACTAGCCAAAATGCATAGTTTGCATTAGAATACATTCTGTGTACCCTGTATGATACGAGCTTTGAGAAATATATAATGTTTTTGCCATTTTAGTGTATTAGAAATGGGTTTGCTGTCCTAAATTACTCTGTGTGTAACTATGTATTCCCTTCACCTTTATCATGGGACCATGGTCATGTTTAAATTTTTTACTTACTCCTAGTCTATTCTGAACTTTTGTTTAGGATACAGAAAAAATTCTGAACTGAATGTAAAACATTTTTATTTATGTGATTATTTTTCAGCTCCTGTGGGGTGAATTGTGTATAATTTATTGATAGACCATTAGCTCTATTGTGGTCGAAAAATTGACTCTGCCTTTTGCTTGTGTGTATGTGTGTGTGTGTGTGTGTGTGTGTGCATGTGTCATGTGTGCACTGTTAGGGTTTTAACTCAAGCTCTTTATGCTGAGCTATATATACTATCCTTTTATTTTCATTTTTTTAGACAGGATCTTACTAAGTTGTAAAATTGCCCAACCTGTCTTCCACTTACAATCCTCCCACATCAGCCTTTCCAGAGTGCTAAGATTAACCCTTTTGAAAATGCCTATAGATAAAAAGTGGAAAATTATCTTGAATAAAATTACAGAGATTTAGTAATTTTGAACTATCCTAATAAATTTCTGTAACATGGATGTGTACATTAGGTTAGTATATGTGTTCAGTAATCTGTCTAAATTGATGATTTGTATCCAACCGATTTCCAAAATGAATTTGAGGTATTATGTTAAAATAAAAGTATTAATCAAAATACTTAAGATAATATTTGTGCCTCCTACTACCACTTTTTACATCACCTTCATCTTGTCTTTCTTCATTTCCTCTTTTCTAATCTTAGATCTTTCTGCTTCTTCCAAAATCGTTTTTTAATTCAATCAATAGAAAATAGGTGAATAATTCAAACAATAATAAAACACAGTCATGAGCTGAAATGGCTCAGGGGCTAAGTCAAGCTCTAAATACCCTAGTTTGATTTCCCCAGAATAACGTAAGCCAGGCGTGGTGGCACACACCTGTTATCCCAGAATTCGGGAGGCTGAAACAGGAGGATTGTGGTGAGTTCAATGCCAGCCTTGGCTCCATAGTGAGTTCAGGAACAGCCTGGGCTACAGAATGAGACCCTATCTCAAAAAAAAAAAAAAAAAAAAAAAAAATCTCGAGACTATTGTAAAGAGCTTTTAAAAAATTTTTGTAGAAAATTTTAAATATGTACACAGCCAATGGCTAATTAGTCTGCGGTTATTTCCATTGCCTGAGGAAGAGTTTGAGTCCCATTCCAAAACACCTTTTAGATCATTCCAACAACTCTGTTCCATATTTAAGAGAATAAATAGCTCATAAAAATAGCAATTTTCATTTGGGAGCTGGCGATACATCTTGTAAACACAGTCAGATAAACAGAGCGTGCATTTCATTTTTAATGGAGACTCTCAGAGCACGTTTGAACTGTCATAATTAATATTCACGTTATTCCGCACTCACGTGCACCTGCCTTTTATGTAATTCTCTAACAATTCGCTTTTGAAGATCATTGGAATCTTGCCTGATTTCAAGGACATGCTTCAATTTCTTCGTCTATGTCTTCCACTCCCTACCCCGCCTTCTGACTGATTGTCTCAGGTGGGTGCACACACTCACTGCCACTCCTGTTATCTTTCTCCTGAGCTATTCCGAAAGTACAAATGGAAATATGATAGTGAAAGGAAAATAATTAGCAAAGTAAGAAGCAAGAGTGAGGAAGACATAGTTTAATCTAATTATGAGTAATCAACCTAACCCCCAACTGACCTAGCCATATATAACACATATACATTTTTCTTAATCAGTAATCAATGTGCATTAAATAATAGAGCATGGCATCAGTTGCATAAGGGCAATTGTTTGTGAATTAGTTTTTCATATCCAACATATTTGTCTAAGGAAACTTACTAAAGAAAATATTTATATTCCACTCTCAAATTGCTCAGATCTTTTAAATTCAAATGATTACTATTAATCCGTTTTGAATAAAATTACTAAAACAACTTTTTTATGTTTTCTACATTTTAGTCAACAATACCAATGTCTGGAGAATAATTGGGCTCCTTAATTATAATTGTCAATGACAAGTTGTAGGTATTTAGATATTTTGTATTAGTTGGCGAGAATTAATGCATAAACTTGCTTTCTAGTCCTATATGAAGCTTATTTAATATGCAACGTTTGTGAATCTTAAGTAACTTGACCATTCAGTACTGTAACTCCATGCTTGAATGTTTGAAACATATTTTAAATGTCAAGGTTGACTGAAGATATTTTCTGGTAAATCAACCAGTCAGATAATTGAAATGGAACTCCCTAAATAAAAAGGCCATTCTCGTTCACAAGCTTAGAAAATAAATTTTAAAATCAATAAATAGGATGTTGTATTGTATTTTTGGTGCTTGCAGCGCAAAAGACTGTTGTCAGTTGGTTATCAATGTAACTAAAATTCACTTGGGATTACAGTTAATGTCTTTTGAGTATATTATACAGTTAAGATCCTAGACATAAGGGTGTTTCTGTACTACATAAGTCTACAAACTATTACCAAGATATATTAACTCACAAGTCCCAAATTAGCTATAATTTTAAGGAAAACAATTGTGTACTATAAATGCCATTCTTTGTGAAATATATTTATAATTGAAACTATTATTGATGGCTGTTCTTGTACAAATTTGTGGATGATTAACGATTCCTTTTATTTTGAATATGTGTTAAGAACTTTTTTAAATTTATGTTTTTATTCCATGATCCTTGCTATAAACAATAGCAAAAGAGGTAAAATAAATTTAAACACTGCCACAAAATAACACTTGATTATATTCACTTGTATTTTGAGGGCTATAAGAGTAAATGTGAGTGTGAGGCCAAGTGCAGCTACAATTATACTTTCAGGGGCAGTATTTAAAGTTAGGAATCTATATTCCTTTAATCTGCTATACACTTTCCTGTTTGTCTAAAAATTCCTTGTGGCTTACATTTGGTCAGATCTCTACTGTTAATTTGGCAACTATGTCTCTGTAGATGTTTGATTTTTCCTAAACAAATTTTTCTAATAATCTGTAGGTTTTCATATAGTTTGCGTTCCTATTGTATCTGTAATAGAGGTATAAGGTATAAGGCATTGTTTTATCTGTTCTTTAGTTAGTGTTGAGGGTGTGGCTCAGTAGCTCGGGCCAGCCTGAAACACACAGCAATCCTCCTATGTTACTATCTCGGTAACTGTAGTGCTACTTCTGCAACCTCTTCTAAATTTAACTCTGAGATCACGTTACTACTGAACTGCCCATGCCTAAAGAGTGTTCAGATTAACAACCCTCAACCATGCATTTATTTTAACAGAGTGCCAAAAGAAACAACTAACCAGCAAATTTTATATAACTCCCTTAAGTGAGATCACCTAATATCTCATATTTTAAAGTTCAACATGCTGTGGGAAAACGCGAACTTCGTCCTGACTATCACAATTTGTGCAGGAGAATTTCCTCTCTTTGGGGAGGTAGCAGGGTAGAGCTCATCCGGAGTGCAATAGATGAGCCTCACGCTAGGTAATCCACCTTCCTGGTCACTGTGTCTCCTATGCCAGCTAAGTGTTATTGTTATCCAAATAGCATTAGAAAAACGTTCTTCATAGGTAACTCTGTTCCTCATAGAACGGCACATGCACCTTTAAATTCAAGTTGGTTATATGATCAAAATTAATATGAAGGTGTTGTAGATATTACCGCTAGCTTAGTCATGAGGTTCTCAAATAAACTTCTTTGATAGAAATGCCTCGCCGACCTTCTTAGCTGTCCTCTTTTTCTTTAGCCCTACAAGCTGGAAATTCCTTCCACTTTATTAAATCAGGATTAACACTGATCTCTTTGTCTCTCTTAGCTCAATCACATTGTTCTCAGGAGAAAGTAATACCCATCTGATTAAGATATATTCTTCTCCAAAGATGACTCTTCCCATATAAAAAAGCACAATTTCTCTCTACATTCTGATAACTACAATGTCCTTTTAAATATATACTCTTGATAAAGCTTGGTGTTACAGAAGAGTTTCATTTGGATTCATTTTCCCAGCAATATTTATGTGCAAATCAGAGTCAAACAAACAGAATATCACTTGTGTAAATATATGAAACAATTTAAAAATGTGACATGTTAAAATTAGCATAGTTCTCTTTGTGAAGGTTTTATATAAATGGGAAATAAACAGAGCTATTGAATGTATTTTTACTTTTGAGCCAATAATTTCACAATTTCTAGAGACGTATCTTGAATAACTAAATTTTAAGAGATGCTATAAAACAAAGTTCTCATTTCAGTATTGTCAATGATAATAACAATTTTAAATAATTATTGCTAAAATACAGAGCGGACAGGATGTATTCGAGACACAGAAATGACGAAGCAGAAGATAGGGCTTTTGTTGTTGCAACAGAATGCCAAAGGTCTGAAGTAATCCTGTCAGGATTGAGGAGACCTCAGTATTTAAGGGTGAGGTAGAAGGAAGAGGTAGAGTTGAGGTATGAGACAGTTAAAGCTGTTGGGCTCTAAGGTCTTGACAAATTTGCCTGTTTTCAAATAGGAATAGAATATAAGAAGGTTGAAACTCAGGGTGTAAGCTAGATAATTAGGGGGCCTTCTAAGCTAGTACTAACATTCTATCTACTACTAACAATTATTTGATATATAAAATTATGATAACTAATTATGAGAATATATATTAGTCACTGAAAACTAATATTATACCAAAAGGAAAAGCTATAACAAAAAATCAATTATTTGCAAAGAATATATTAAAATAAATTTAGTAAAATTTCATTTCAGCAATTGTAATAATGTATTGTAAGTAGTGTAATTCTTAAATACTTTTGACTAATATACATATTATAACTCTATTGAAAAGAAGAGGCAGGGCTGGATGAATGACTCAGCAGTTAAAGCACTTGCATAGCAAGTACTAAGTCAAGTGCTAAGTAACCCTACTACCACATAAGCTGGGCTACAGAGGGAGACCCTGTCTCAAAAAAAAAAAGAAAAAAAAGGGAGACAGATATGGAAGGAATTTTGATATCATTGAAAAAGCAGTAATTATTGAAAACTATGGTTTTTACTTGCACCATAATTTATCTGCATTTCGTATTTAGATTAAAAATGTTAGTAACTACTCTTACAAATATCACCATATTTAAATAATAAGACATACAGTTTTCTCTGCTATTATTTGCCCAATAATATGTAGATAAAACATACATTAAGGTAAAAATATGTAATTCTAACATCACAATTTGAACTATAGTACACAACTACCATTTGCAAAATCTAGAATCTTCATTAAACTTTAATGTTATGTAAAATAGGATATTGGATTTTTTATGTTTTCTTTTATTTCCTGTCTAATTGTGAAAATTTGTTATTTTTAAGTATAATGCTGTATTTATTGATAATTTTATCTAGGAAAAAAACATTAAATAGAGAGACCCTCAAATTCACCAAGTGCAGGAAACTTGACTGCATTATTTATGGTAATGGGGGCCTCTGTTCTGACTCTCCCTTGAGAAAAAGAGGTGGGGGGGTGGAGAGGGAGGGAAGGGACAAAAGAAAAGGGAAAGAAAGAAAGAAAGAAAGAAAGAAAGAAAGAAAGAAAGAAAGAGAAAGGGAAAAGAATGAAAGAAGAAAGAATGAAAGAAGAAAGTTAATGTGTTTCTTTCCTTTCAAACTTATGAAAAACTTTTAGAATTCACATTACTTATTCTCTGAAGTTCTGGTATAATTTGGCGAAGGATCTATCAATTTTTGGGTATTTCCTAGTAAGGTGTTACTATATCGAATTTTTTGTCTTTTATTTATCTATTCAAGTTTTTAAAAATATCTTTTTCATTCAATTTTAGAAAGTTGTAAGTCAAAATGTTATCCATTTCTTTTTAATTCTTGAGTATAGGGAATATAAGATTTCAAAATAGTTTTCATGTTCTGACTTTCAGTGGTGTCTGTTCTGATGCTTTGATTTGTGTCTTTTCTTTTTTGGTTAAGTTGATTAAAGATTTATTAATCTTACCCTGTCAAATAATCAACTCTTTGATTCATTGAATCTATGCATTTTTATATCATCTTTACTGATTTCTAGTCTAAGTTTTATAATTTCTTCTAAAAGTGTAACCTAAGATCTTGTGATGTATTATCAGATTATTTACTGGATGTTGGTATGTGCAGCTATTTTCATGTGATTATAAAACTTCTTTAATGTCTTTCTTGATTTTTTGCATCCCATTGACTACTTAGAAATGTATAATTTCCATTATTTTGTGTAGTTTCTATGTTTTCCTTATTGGTGTCTATTTTCAGTTATCACCTTGGATACACATCATTGGCTTTGATACTGTCATTGTGCAGCGCTTGACATCTGTTGTGCCTCCATTGAGATCTGTTAGGTTGTAAGAGATTATTTACATTTATTTTAACATGCTTTTAAGTTAGGATATGGTATATCTTGGAACAAACTCTAAGCTCTCCTTAGAATAGTGTACATACTGCAGCTGGTGAAGTATTCTCTAGTTCCATTTGTTCCATGAGTTCCATTTGGTCCAATAGTCCTGTCCATCTCTGATATCTTTGTTGAGTTTTCAAAAAAATTTTGCTTCATGAGATTGGCTGCATTGATAATTTGGTGTAGTTCTTTTTACAATTATTATCACTCCCCTGTTGAGTTTTTCTCTTTGTCAGTATGTGGTCAACTTTTTTTCTCTTCTGATAAGTTTTGGATTGAAATCTACTTTGTCTGAAATTAGAATAGCCATATAGCCATGCCTGATTCCTTTTGTGCACAAACTGCGTGGAGTATCTACCCCCCCCCCGGCCCCCAACTATTTCACTTCCAGTCTGCATTTCCTTGTGGATGTGTGCCTCTTGGCAACAGATACATGAGTTTTATTTTTTAATCCAATCTTTTAGTCTGTGATTTAGCTGGAGAGTTGAGGACATGCACACCACTGAATTTTACTACAGACAGGAATTTATTGATTCCTGCCATTTAATTATTTTGTCAATTTTAATATTTTTCTATTATTCTTCTCTTTACTGTCTTAGTGGGATTTAGAACTCAGTGGAAGAGAGCCCACTTGGCTGGAATTTTGTAGAGTTTAAAGAGAAACAGGAAAGATGTCACTTCGGCACAAACTCAAGGGTGCTTGAAGGTCGATGAAAAAATGACTATCAGCCACTGCATTTGAGTGACTCTCCGGCTCACCCTTTCCTTAATGACATGATCAAAGAATGCCCTCCTGTCAGTTATCGGAGCCGGTCGTCTTTCAGCAGGAGGAAAGTTAGAACGGTATTGGGTAGTACCTACTAGGATGAGCACTGAGCAGTGGCCTGAAAACCGCTGCTACATGGAGATTTCTTTCCTTAAGAGGTTTTGAGGTTTTTCACAGAGGTGCAATTGTCAGGTCTCAGGCATAACCAATGCCAGAACTGAGAAGCTGTTCTGCTTCTGATTCTAAATACCCCTGTTACTGAATTGTACTGATGGAATTTTTTTCTTCAAAAGTTGCCTTCCTTTGGAGCTTTTTTTTTTTTTTTTTTTTTTCCTTTCCCGCATATCAGATCACATTCAAACCTCGGACCTTGGTAACCTTGGCAAACATTTTTGGAGTGGAGTGCCCCATCTGGTAACTCAAGGTGACTTATGGTCAACCTTAATACTTACTCTCTCCTGGTCAACTTTAATTCTTACTCTTTACATCTGTTCTTTGATAGAATTTAGACCAAAATTACTCAGATAATTATCCAATATTATAGGCTTAAACATGGCAGTACTTTATTTTTTGTAACATTTGAGGAGATAAATATGTTTAACATGATGTAAATATTACAAAATGTATATATGTATCAAAACATTGCAGACACTCAATTAAGATGTATAATATTTGGTTTCATGAATTAAAGATAAATTTAAAAAAACACAATTTAAAAGTTAATTTTTTTTTTTTTTTGCTTGTCCTGGTGGAAACCAAAATCCCTAGTTTGGCCAATTTTGATATTTTATACCTGCCTTAACATATTATATTCCTGTGTGTGTGGAGGAATTGAGGGGTACCTGGGACTAAACCCTTAGCCTTCACATCAAGGTGCAGCCCAGTTCTTTTATTTTTTCTCAGTAATTATATATATGATATACAATGGTCACATTGAGCTTGATGATTTTGTGCACAAATACATTATGACTTCTTTATAATCCCTTCCCACCCCTTATTGTCCCTCGTGCTCCCTCCCTCAGACCCCAAACCCCCATCATCCTTATTTGTTTCTCTACAATGTCTATATTCTAAGTTTTTCACAGTAGAGAAACTGTGCAATAATTTATCTTTTTATTTTGGGTCACTTTGCTATGCATGAAAACATGAGTACTTTAAATGAGAATCACATTGTCCTAGCTTCTTACACGCACAATTATATGTATGTTTCTGGATTTGCATTTATCTGTGTTCATGTATTCACATACCTCATTTAATGAGCACCTTGGGGGCATCATACAGGTTGTTACAGCTGGTGGTTTCATCACTGGATGCCTTCATCTTCATTTTCAGACTCAGTGAGGTGGATCTTAACATGTATTATTTGGCTCCTATTACTTTTTTTGGGGGGTGGGGGTGGGGGGGAGGAGGTCTTGCTTTGTAGCCCAGGCCAGTCCTGAATTCACTGGCATAGCCCAGGCTGGCCTTGGACTCAGGACAGTCTGCCTGCCTCAGCCTCTTGAGTGCTAGGATTACAGTTGTGCATCACCACATCCAGATTTATGTGGTGCTTGGGAACTGAACTCAGGGCCTTGTGCTTGCAAGGAAAGTGCTTTAACCACAGTACCATTCCTCCGGCCTTTGGCTCTCATTATTGATATACATCATTTCTCCTCACATTAAATATTCAATTTCTCTGAAACTAAAAACAAAAGAAAACAAAATTAAAAAAAAAAACTTTCCTCCCTTAATTCTTCTCTATGTTTTCGTCTCCACTATCACTGCTACTATTCAACTGTTGTCACTATGGTCTTTCTGAATTATTGAGTTTTTCTCTGTATGCTTGTATATTTTTATTTATTTTTAATCAATTTTCCACCTGCAGTCATTAATAGTATTTATTATATGTTAGTTGGAAGTCCATTTCATTTAGATTTGTATTCAAATCCTTTGCGCCTTCTAATCAATCCCCACAATGGGTACAGTCCTTTTCATTTAGCAATATTCTTACTAAATAGATTTCTGAGTCTTCTCAAACCTAGCTCCCTTGAATATCTTAAGATCTTAGCTTCTGTTATTGTCACTCATTTAAAAATGTTCCTCTGATTTTTATTTTGCCAGTGCTTGCTTACTCTTTCAAGTAACAGGCTAATTTTCCCTTTGACCTAACACTTGACGATTTTGAGATCTGCAGTTTAAAGCTGGATGTCCGTTTGTATCCTAGGAAAGCATTTGTATATTTTTCTAACCAAAATTTTACCTAATACTTTGCAATCACTTTTCATATTTGCCCTAAAATGCTTTAGAATAAATTAAAATAGGAATAGATTTTAAGAAAGGTATCATTAGAAAAATAATACAATAATTTCATGAATTATTTTAATAACACAAAGTAGAAACTCATTACATTTCCTTATACAACTTGGCTAGAAAGCCTCATTTCTCATTAATAAAATTGATGATGATAATTTAAATTTTGATACATATATTTCCCTTGTATTATTTTTTATTTTTTCTCCTGTACAGGTAGTTTTTATGGCTGACACAAACCTACAACACATTTTATTCATCACATAAATCATGTAAGACTAATTTATACTCTTACTATGCAAAGGTGATTTCCCAACAGCTAAAGAGGTAAATGTTTTAATTATCTTCTGAGCACTCCATTGGATTTACTACAGCATAGTAATAAAATTTTATGTTTTCTTCCACATACACTGGTGAACTTTTTACATAATTTTATTTGGAAGAAAATGAGGAAAAATCAAACTTAGAAAAGGATCGCTGTCACACGTTGACAATTTTAGGGCCGATCGCTCCTGTTAATGTAATGGCTTCTATTTATTGGTAATGGCTGTTAATTCACAGGAGCAAATTATTAAGCACGTTTCTTTAACTAAGACACTTGAATTTTATAACAAAAATGAGATATTATTAAACATGTACTATTAGGAGTTCTTAAATATGTCGTTATTTGAAGATGCTTGCAAAAAATGAAATAGGATTATGCTACTTACATCTGTTTCATATACACTTGAACATAGATGCTGGTTTAATAATCTCCCGGAAGTGCTAATAAACTGTTTTAATATACTCGCATTGAGTTGAAATTGACCAAAATGCACACTTGAGTTTAATACCTCTAACTTCTCAGTGCTTGTTATTTTTGCATTCAGGCGTTAAAGGAAGGAGTTTCCAAAAAAAGACAAACATGTTTTTCCTGGACCTGGTTTAGCTCTTTGTTCTTGGCTTCAGCATTCTTATCTGCATATTTGACAATCTGAACTACTAGAAAATGTATCAAAATCTGAGGATATTGATATAAGAAAGAGTTAAATAACTTTCATACAGGACACATAATATGAATAATAAAAAGTTCTATAACTTTCTATCCCATGTCTTCTTTATCTGTAATATAATCTAAGAAAGATGGTGAATGATAGGATAGTTGAAAACTAACATATGGCTATTTTTACGCTTGATAAAGAAAGAATGAGCCAAGAGAGAATACTATTGAAAAGAGAAATGGCAGGTAAAATCGAGCTTGAGAAAATCATGGGGCCCAAAATGCACTTTTCTCATATATTCAAATGCACTGTTCCCATATATGCCAAGCTATTTTTCATATTAGTGAGCCTAAATTTTGGAATCAGCTTTAGATTATTGCATAATTCACATTGGTTATGGTCAGCTAACAGTAGTAGAAAGAGCAGGATGAGCTAAAGAGAAAAAACAACGAAACACACTACTTAGGTTGTGCATTGGGATAAACTTCATGAGTTTGACACATTTTATTTTTTCCAGCAAGACTGTATATACTCAAAAACAGCTGTGTGGTTTTTACAGTTCATCAGATAAAGGAATATATATATATAATGTTAAAATTCTTTCCATAAGCTAAGGATGCAGTTTATACTAAGAAAGCCGTTGAGTTTACCACAAAAGTCGCCATGTAGTAGGGCAGGAAGGAAGTCCACACCTCACCAAGATGATGGCTCGGTGTTCTGGGCCAAAGGGCAGTTTCTTACCTCTAGGCCTATAAATCAGGGAGGAGGTCAACTATCTGTTGACAGTTAGATCCTTTGCCTTGCCAAGTATGTCCTTGCCTTCAGGCCTGTTCCCAGCAAGTTTCAATGACCTGGCTTCCACCTTTAGGAGAAATTTAAGAGTTAGTCAATGCATTCCTGATAAAATAAGAGCAATTATGAAGAATAACATAAAAGTTATGATACTATTCTCTTTTGAGCTTTAAGGCACGTATACCTGAAAAGAATGTCGATATAGAGTTAAAGAAAATAACTGCGAATTTCTACTAAAAAGAAATCAAAGTTTTGGAAAGTGTGCTTAATACAATAATGGTCATTGACATAGCATAATGGCACAATAATAAAAAGTGAAGAAGAATAAAAAGCAAAACTCCTGACGTTAAGGAAAAAGCCTATTTCTACATTCACACAACATTTTATCAAATCACAATTAAGCTAAATATTGTAAGCTAGCAAAGTGCAAGTTTACATGTTTATAGATTTCTGCATAAATGTTTCTAGACTTTTATTATAATATTTATATAAACTGTCAAAGAGACTTATACTTTTTGTCTTTATGGTTTACTTATGTATTGACTTTTTTTGGTGTTCTCCTTCAGTGACACTGGGCGTTATGACTCTATGATGACAAAATACCACAGGAAAGATTATTGGGAAAGAGCCTATTCCAAAATATTGTCCTTGTATGAAAAGATCTTGCTTTACATAAAATGCAAAAACACAGAAAGTGTACCTCACATCTAGTTCTCCACACTTCTTACTATTTGAATCCTCAAGTAACTAGAGACCTCAGGAGTTCCTCTCTTAGAAATCCTGAGCTAGAGATCTGAGTTGTAGTGAGTCCAGATGAGCTCAGGAAGAACATAGTCCTTCACTAACCCAATTTTTAGTCCCAGTTGGTAGAGTTCATAAAATAAGAAAGGATATTTCTGAATAAGAAAAAAAGGGGGGGGAAAGAAAAAAATATGGTAAGCACCTAATTGCTTTTGAAAATAAAACAAAACGAAATAAAACAAAGCAAACCAGGCCCTGTCAAATGCAAGTCCTGTTTCAGATCCTACCAGATGTGCCAGGTATCGCACCCATAGACCAAGCTTCTGTGGTACAAATTTGGATCCAGTTGGCCTGGAGACAAAAGCAAGGAACTGCAGGAAATCCAGTCACACCTACTTAACTCCAGCAAAGCACACAGCAGGGAAGCGATGCCATTCTTTATGTCTGCCTCTGTGATGCCCTGCGCAGTTACTCTGTTGGAGCATTTAGAGAAAGCTGCACACAGTAGTAACTCAGCACCACCCAATCAGAAACAATAATATTATGCATTACATCAGCACATCAGGTAACCGAGGAAAACTGTACATGTTAGCCAGGAAGTACCGAGTTATCGGGCAGGAAGTGTAACAGCAAGTCATAGAATCAGGACTGGGTAGCCCATGAAGTTCACATGAGGCCGTCCAGATGGGACACAGATAGATGGTAGATATCTGTCGTAGGTATCTATTCAGACTGCTTCAACATTGTCTTTTCTGGACAGAATGTCTTTTCTGTGCCCCCAGGCCTGATGGTTCAAGTCTGTAATCCTAGGTGTAGGCCTGCAGTCTGACGCAAGTGATCTCCAGATCAAGTCCAGCCTGGGCAATTTTGCAATTTAGTGAGTCTCAAATTCTAAAAATTAAAAATAAAAAAGGCAGAGGAAATAACTCTGTGTGAAACCCATGGGCACAATCTCTAGTACCACACATATATGCACACCACACACACACACACACACACACACACACACACACACACACACAGTAACAGATCAAATTAGTGACACACAAAGACCACAGAAACTAAGAATTGTTAAGTGCAAATGATTGGAGAATGCATTCACCAAATGATGAATACATAATTCTTGAAATATTCAGGTAATTATATTTTGGGGCATTTTGTTTAATGATGATGATTAAGTTGTCAGGTTCAAATTATTTTTAAAATTCATATTAAAATTGTACATAGCTAGGAGATACAATGATATTTGCATGTACAAAATATGTATTATCAAATCAATGTAACTGATATTGCTTAGACTTTAAGAAACTTCAGTTAACACATCATCACACACATTTATGAAGCACGGTACACCCCAGTGCATAATTACAGTGAAGTTTGCATTTGGAGTTTCCTCTTGTGTCTTTATAACTCTGAATTTGAGTGGCAGACAAGAGCAATAGTTTTATATCATTTACTGAGATGTGTTAACAGACATGCAGTTCTTCAATGACATCGTTTTGATTTTTCTTACAGTTCCTGCTTCCAACTACCACCTGCTGTGATACTAAGAGTTTATAAGTGGTTGTTTCAAGTTACTTTCTGGCTTAAAATTTTAGAATTCACTTTAAAAATAATAGCCATACTGTAATAACTAACATTAAAATCTTAATTCCTAGTACTAATGAATATCTAATGTTAAATCATCTGTTTTTTCACTGTGCTTTAAACTTTTACACTAGCATCTCATGTGTACTTCTTATTTATCTTGTTAGAATTAAAAAGTATGATTCCTTTAATTAATTTAATATAAATCTTTTCATCAGTGATCTAAATAAATATGTAAAAATGACACATATTGTCATTGTAGAAAAATGGAAAATATATTAATTTTCATGCATGTGCACATACATATCTATTAATTATTATTATTTAGAGACACATATTGTGAAAATTATAAATTTTTAGGTAGCTAAAACAAGTGACAGAAATATTATTTTATTTGTTCATATATTTTGGAATGTTATTAGTATATATGTTGCCATCTTAGGAAACCTGTGCTTTTAAGGTAGTAACATGTTGTTTATTTAATGATAAAAATCAGCTGATGCCTGAGGTACTGGCTTTTAATCGTAGCATTTTGCAAGGCTGAAGTAGGAGGATCGCAAATTTGAGCCCATCTGGGTAATGGAGCAACTTAGTGACACCCTGTTTCGAAATTGAAAAAAAAAAAAGAAAGAAAAACAAAAATCTTTTCTAAAAATTATCTCCTGAGTAATCAGAGTTCTCAAATTCTGTTTACCTGTTTTACTATCCTGTACATAATTACTTTCCTTTTAGCATGAATGAAATTTATGAACATAATGTGATTACATTACCTTATAGAAGAAGAGAGATTTGAAAGACCAAAGTTTCTTTACCGATTGACTTTCACAGGTTAATCAAAGGAATGATGGGTGTTAATAGGTTTGATCTATACATAGCGAGATTTTTTTAAAAGAGACTAAGATTTTAAGATTTCCTCTTCCTCTAAGGAGGAAATTACCATGGTGTAGAGAAAGTGGTGTGGCTGTTTTTGGACTCAGTGTCTAGAAGCTTACAGGTACACACTGACAACTATTATCAAAGGAAGATGGAACCACAGTTCCAACATGAGCAGCCGACCTGTTCATGAATCCGTTTGGAAGAGGATTTTGAGACTCAGGTGAGATGTTTGAAGAAAAACGTAGCTATGTTGTCCTAACAGAGAGCGATTGAGATATAATAAATGAATATTGCATCATGCTGTAATGCTAATGATTATATTTATTCAAGAACTGAGATCTTGTAGCATTATACTAGGAAGAATTCTAGATCAAATTCCTTCTTCCTGACGTACACAATGGGCAGTTCTAAATGAGAGGCTCCTTTCTGAAAAGGGATTTTCCCTCCTGCCCACTGTCCTTTCAGAAGGAGTCAACAACATGCCTGTGTCCGGGAGCATAGAGTGATTCCTGGATGGGAGGTGGCAAGAAGTCTGCAGTACCACCAACCAAAGAATTAAATTCTGCCAACAACTGTATGAACTCACTACCTAACCCCAAACTCCACAAAAAATATATAGGCTGGCAAACACACTTACAGCCTGTGCGACCTGAACAATGGATTCAGTTAAACCTCTCACAGGCTGCTGTTTTGTGGTCATTTGTTGTGCAAAAATAAAGAAATGATGAGATTTGACCTAGAATATATGAAAAATTGAATGAAAACTCATTTAGATTAAATTATATGAAATTCTGTCTATGCAACTTAAACTCGTCAGCTATATTGTCCATACTACTTCCATATGTGCAAAAAAGACTTGTCACGATTATGAAACAGAATAATGGCTTTGCTTTCAAATTATTTTGACAAGTGTAGTGTTTGCTGTATAAGGCACTCCAAATGGATGCTTTCCTGAATAGTGATTTTCCTTATTGTATGAATCTTTTTAGATAAAGATGCTAATCACATCCCGTGAGACTACAAATTTTGATATTCAATGTTTAGGTCATTTTAAAGAGGGCATGTAGGGCTGTGAAGCCAGGAGCTTTTCACACTGAGTCCAAAGATTGAAGTTCTTCACAGAATGCAGTAATCTGTCAATACTCCTGTGTTTTCCTGAGGAGAGGTGAGATGTAGCCACACATAATCACCATATAATCTACAGTGAAGTAGGAAAGTAAATAAATGTCTGAAAATTTAGAACAATATTAATGCTACCTGGTATTTCTCCTTATCTACAGCTAGATTCCTTTTTCTAATTATCTGTGAGCCCAAACTTGACAGGTACAAGAAAATATTTGCTTTTTTTCCCTTTTGAGATTTGAAGCATGTCTGTAACACTATACTTGTTATTCAGCAGTGAAATTAACGTCCTATTCATAGTATCAACAGTTCCCATACTGCCTTTGTGATTGGCATGACTCAGACGTGACTAAGCTGGGAGCTGTATATCTGGCAGGGTGGTGATTCATTCTGAAGAAAATTAATCACACCAAACAAAAATACATGCGGGATCATGTCATATTAGACACAGTTTTCTAATATGTGTTTTTTTTTCCTTTAAGAAGCATATATCCTTGATAGTAAAGCTACAATTATTATCTTAATTCATGATTTATATGTAATTATCCAGTTAGAATACTCAGTTCACACATGGATATTTGTATTGGCAGATGGTTGAAATGGTATACGAGGCGTTTATTAGCCAATCCAGATATATAACTGCTTATGTAATCATGTTCATCATCAAACTTTTCCTGATGTTTAGCTTAGTTCTGATTAGATGTGTAGAATCATCATTCAGTCTTTACTAGCTTTTATTTCACTTCTAAACCATTCATTTATGTTTTCATATTTGTATCAATTTATATATACTCATTTATATATCAAAATTATTGATTAAAGATACAAGTGGCAAAACTATTGCTGTCATATATAACACATACAGAAATGGGCTCAGTTCTCTTGATAGTGTCCAAAGGAACAGTTGATTTTCACAGTCCCGGTTCCTATTTGGCTTATGATTTTCCTTAGTTGTCACATCTATTTATCTTCTTTTAATCTGTATCAGTGTCTCATGCTATTTGTTTGTTTCTTAATTGATAAGAGTTATAAGGCAGTTATTTTGTAGAATGCTTCTCAGCTCACACAGCAGTGCTTCTTAATTAGATTCAGATAATATAATTTCCAAAAATATTAAGGAACTGATTTATTCTACACAGTATATCTTATTAGTGATGTTGGCCGGTCACAAAAAGAGTAATATTAATTTCGATGGCCACAAGGTTTTGTTGGAAGAATGGCTTTTATCAATTTAAGCGTTTTACCTTTAAAGCTTTGACACATTCCTTCTTGTGTGTTTTTAATTTCATTTTATGGAACATCATTTTACTTCTGTCTCACTTGTTTATTCTTTCTTTGATCAGAAAGGGAAAGAGAGAGAGAGACAGAGAGATAAAGAGGTAATGGAATTATGGGTTCTTATTTTATTCAGGGAGGTTAAAAACCTATGTCTGTAATTCTTCGTTCTTCATACACCAGGTGTCAGAGACTTACCTGAGAGTCATTTTACATATCTTCTACGGTTTTTCTTATATGTTTCCATGACTCTTTGATCCCTTTTTTAGTTTTTGTTCTAAAGAACATTTAATATGACTCTTGTAATTTTTTTCTACATCATCCTTGAAATTGACTATACTATTAGAAATCTTTGTTTTTTAAGGGAAAAATGTTGTGTACAAGTCAGGATTTGGATTATACTACCACTGATTGACACCAGAGTATTATGGTATTGTAACATCTCAGGAGATATGGCTATAATTGTGTGTGCGTGTGTGTGTGTGTGTGTGTGTGTGTGTGTGTGTGTGTGTGTGTGGCTACATATGACTTTATTGATTTATATTGATCTTTTTGAGGAAAAAACAGGAGTTTTTACTAATTGTCTCAACTATAATCCAATTAAGGGCACTCATTGTCACATTCCTTTTTCATGCTTATGTAATGATACTTATTGGGTGAAATTTATAATGCACAGAAATTACTTTCAGAATTGCCAATCATATTATTGGAAAAAAAAACAGACAATTTTCTAGTCTTCAAACCATTCATAGTCCTTTTTGTTATGGGTTAAATTTTACGTATACTAAAACACACACATATAAAATCTACAGTGAGTATAAAGAAATGGAAAATGCTGTAGTAACTCGCACTTTTATCAACATGTATCCATGGGCATTTAAAATTACTGTAGGTCATGTCCCAGTTAAAATTTTCTTTGAGGACAATAATGGATGTTGTCACATTTGTACATTGTCCACTTTCTATTATCGTGTGTGTTGTTTTTTCCATTACTGTAGAAATATGTGTTGGGTGATTAAACTTAAAAGTTTTTGAAAGGCTTACTATGATTTGGAGGTTTCCATCTGTGCTCGGTTGGCCCCTTTGCTTCTGAACCTGTGTCAGTGCTTCACCCATGGAGGAGGGCGTGGAGGGGCGAGTGTTTCCATGAAAACTGACTACCAGCATGGCCAGGTGTGAATGATGAAGAGAGCAGGAGGGTACAAAACCGCTTAAGGCTTGTGTCCTCTAAAAAGAGCAGGGCTTTATCATTCTCTTTTAGAAAAGGACCCAGCGATTTAGAAGTCCTCACCTGATCCTATGTCCCAAAGAATCTACTGCATGGTGGAAAAGGGACTAAGCCTTTAACATGCCAACTTTTTTTTTTGATATTCCGTATCAAAATTGTAGCAACCAAAAAAATAAACAATGATAAAAACCTACTTAAACACTTAGAATAGAAACATGAACTAGAAGCTATAGCCAGCTTATTTCTTTAGAGATGTGACTGCTGTTAATTTCTTATATTCCTGGGAATTAAAAACCTATAGAAAAAAGCAGAGGGGGGATTGAGAGATAAGTCTTTATCGTAGTTCTGGAATGGAAATGTATCCTTTCATGGAGAGGAGGGCTCTAGATTTTTACTAAGCAAGTAGCAGGGGGAAGCAAGGGGCTAAATCTCTCTGGAGAAATACACTGTGTGTGGCTTCTCTTTATCCAGAGAGAGAAAGGACAACGCGTCAATGTCTAAGAGCCCTACATGAAGTCCTCGTCTCATAATTTGGAGATTCTCCTTTAGTGCAAAAGTATTGCTTAAAGTCAAAGAATATTTTTATCACATCATATCATCCTGTGGATATTGGAGGTTGGCAAAGCAATACTAAAACTTCTGAGTGGTTATTAGTCTTCAGTCTGAGTCAGGGACCTTGTGAATACACTTAACACATTTCAGAGCCACAGCCCAGAGATAACGTCCGGCTTATCGTTGTCTTTTCCTTTCTTCACTAGATATGTCCCTGGAATATATGTCCTGTGCATGAAATGACAAAACTCCTAGTCTTTATTTTCTAAGCTGCTCTTTCTCAGCATGCTATATATGAAATTCATCTGTGCCAATAAGATTAGTTACATCATTTGTGTTGATGTCATGTGTGCATATAATGCAACTTGAGTAGCCACTATCCTATTGGAAAATAATCAGGATCGAATATACTTAGGGACCGTTGTTGTCAAGGCTGAGTAGAATGATTATTACTCAAATCTTCTTTTAAAAAGTTTAGATTTATAGTCTCTCTCCTTGGCAGTGTCTGAGAACTCCAGTTTCTCATTTTCTCAAAATTTGATGATGAGTGTATTAGTTTTACTAGTCTAGTGAGTTCACACTTAGTTTGTTGTGATTTTAAAACATATTTTCCTTACGTGTAATTTTGTCAGGCCCTTTTTTCCATGCTTTTTGAACATCCTTGTGTCTTTTTCCCCCATTTTATCGATACGTATAAATGCAAAATTTGAAGTTTACATTGATCTTGAGCATTTTGGGCACATGCATACCTTGGCTGGGTTACAAGATGTTCCCCTCTCTCCTTTTGGCCCTCATCCTACCCCCGCCCCACCCAGGTCCCATTATTTTCCCCATTAAGTTCCATGAGATAATTGTGTTCTGGGTTTCTCCTATCAGAGAAACCATTCGCTATTTTACTTTCTGCTTTGAGACCATCATGCTTAGTGAAGTGACTCTCATATCTTTTTAACTGATCTGAATAAGTAAATGTTTATTTTATCTGGGTTTAATAGATTTTCTTTCGTAATCTTAGTCAGATGTATTCTGCAAATATTCCTTTCCACTCTGAAATTTGTCTATGCATTCTAATAACGATTTTAGTGAAACAGACATTTGTAATTATGGTGAAATTTAATTTGTATTTTTTTGAGTACTGCTTTTGATTTTGTATCTTAGAAATCTTTGGGTATCTCTTCTTAATTAGAGATGATAATAGCATTTAATATTTTCTTCCAATTTTTTTTGTTTCACTACAATAAATATCAATAGGGAATTTTCCTTTTCATCAAGTGTCAAAAATAAAATCTCAGGAAATAAGAAAATACTTTGAAATAACTGATATTTCAAACTTCAGAAAATACGAAGTTTAATGAAATCGTTTATATGAAAATATGTATACTTATGTCTGACCACTTTTCAAAAATACAATGCATTTATATATTAAAAATGTCCAGATTTAAAATCAGTCAGCCAAGTCTCTACCTTACAACCTAAACAAAAAGAGTATACTAAACCCAAATTACACATGAGAAATCAATACATGTGGAGATAAATAATAACATAAAATGATAAATAGAGGAAATTATCCAACCCTTAGCATTTCAATAATTAAAATTAATGAAATAGGTGTATCGCCTTCAAGACTGTAGAAAGAAAAGAGCAGAGCCTTTTAATATAAAAGGTAAAGTGTGAGTATAATTAGAAAGCCTACAGAAAAGGATAAGAGAATACATGGCAAAACTTAATTGTGATAAATTTAAGAACTGGGAAAAATGTGCGAACATATTGGGAGCTAGAAATGAGCAAATGCACTCAAGAGGAAATAAAAGTCAAAATAACCTTTCATTGGTTTGATAAATAAAATAAGCAGCATGAGAATACTACTGCTAAGAAAACTCCAGAGGTAAGTGAGTTAACATGGACACTAATTTTAAGACTTTGAAAAGAAGAAAAAAAGAAGAGTAGAAAATATCCCTCAACTTATTTTCAGGACCGACAGAAATCTGACAAATTTATTTACCCACATCCCTTTATAGATGTAAACATCTTTAACATAGGGGATAAAATCCAGATTTTTCTTTAAAAAAGCAAAATTTTTGATGATTCAATTTTATAAATTAGGTTGTTTCTGTGTTTTCTTTTCTTCTTCTTCTTCTTCTTCTTCTTTTTTTTTCTCTCTTTTGAGACAGGGTCTCTCTCTAGCCCAGGCTGGTCCTGAACACTCTGGTGTAGCACAGGCTGCCCTTAGATGCAGGACAATCTGCCTTGAGTACTGGGATAAAAAGCAAGCACCGCCACACCCAGGTTTATGTGGTGCTGGGGAATTGAACTTAGGGCCTTCCACTTGCAAAGCGCGCACTTTAACCACTGCACTATTCCTCCAGCTCACTAGGTTAATCATTTAAAAATGTGAACATGTTATAATTGAATGGTAAAAATATAAGTTCTTAGGATATACATGAAAAAAACCTGAATTCATTCTTGGTAAAATCTCTTATGGATGTAATATAAAATGATATAAAAATTATCCACATTGCAAAAAAATTCTATCAAATATTGTAACAAATATTATACTGGTGACAGAAAATTGAAAGTTTGCCTCAAGATCAAGAAAAATAAATTTTATTTGGATTTTAGGCTGACACAATAAAGCCAAAATATAATGAAATAAAATTAGAAGATAGTAGAATTTTCTCCAAAGAAGAAGGAAAAACATTTTTTAGGCGTTGTTACAGTATTTTTTTATAAAATAAATTCCCAGAGGAATTAAAAAAAAACATTTTACTGGAAACTGTGAATGAATGTTGCTATATAACAAGATACAAGAATCAATAGGATTTCTACAAAATAGCAATGCAAAATTGGAATATAGAATTTTAAATTGTATTCTTTATTTCAATAAAAATTGTATGTTCTTCTGTGTATACACAAATATACTTGAGAAAATATAGGTTGATTGGTGTATTTATTATACATACAAATATATGTTAAAACTCAAAATTACACACTTAAAATTTGTGCATTTGACCATATAGAAGTTTACTGCATTAATTTTTTAAAATATTCAAAATAATCCAACCCAACTAATTTAAGAGGTCTTTAGTTACTTTTTGATTTTCAGTCACCTTTCTCATAATTCTGCAATTTTACAAAGGTTTCATTGTTAACCTAACTCACAAAATATATTTCATCGTCTTAATCACCTTTGTGTACTAGCAAAAATATCTGTGCATCTTAGTAAAATACACATACTACAAAATGGTTTATTGCCTAAATAAATTTATTGTCAATAACATTTAATGATATATTATCTCACGATTCAGCTGTCTATTCACTTTTACATCCTAAAAATACTGTTTCTACTTCATCTGGTTTCTTTTTTTGACTCGTCAACACCTAAAGAAAATATTATTATTTAATTAATCTATCTTACTGTTTATTTTAGTGAGGATCACTGGTGTACCTGATCTCTCCATGTGCATGAGGCAGGCATAGTTTTAAAACAAATACCATTATATTTTCTATGACTGTTTTTTTTTTCTCCTCAAGTTCCCCTCAACAGTGGACACATGCAATTTTTAGGTATTCATCATGCCTTTCACTCGGACAATGTGTTAGCCTGGAATCACAATACATGCTCTGTACTAAAGCAAATCTGTCATTATACGGCATAGAATTTTCAGTTTTCTAGAGGTTGTGAAAGAACTCTATTATAAACTTATTAGATTTGAGTCAAGGATTAGAGGTTTCTTGTCATTCTGTTGAAGGCTAAGATGCTTATTGTCCATGCCTATCTATTCTGCAGAAATGTCATAAATGCCATATTGAACCAATCTGAAATCTAAAATGTTATGTCTCACTCACATGAGTATGGCTATGTATCAGGCAACCCTTCTTCAATTTATAAATGTACCTGTGCAAAACTGAGGTCTCATAGAAACAAGAATCCTAAAGAAAGTTGGGGGATGTGGTGCACGTCATTGTTTCAACATAACATTAAACATAATACCTCCAACCAAACTGCAGAGGAGGCTGGGCAGAGTGAGACTCCTAGAAGCGGATTTGTGAGCAGTCTCTTCCAGAGCAATTAGCAAATTTATTGCCACATCAATTTTCTTCACAGAAATAGACAATCGTTAAGTCCCTGAAGACCGTGGCAAAGGATATTCAGGGTCTGTTTAAGCACCCAGGCAGTGATCCATCCCCAGAGATCTTGGCTAAGCAAGATGTAAATCTCATCTGCATAACCCCAGTTGTTGAAAATCTGATTTGTCTCAATTAAGATCACAGCACTTTCTTTATTATGTAGGTCTTTCCCACTGGACATGTAACTTTCTACTGCTTAATAATTATCCTGCTTCACATTACAGTCCCCAGAGACCTAGGATATCCAGGGTGTGAACTGATATCAAGAAACATTTAAAACACAAATATATGAAAAACAATTTCATATGTATGTGTGTGTACATATATATATATATATATATATATATATATATATATATATATATACTTTATATGTATATGTAATATATATGTATATGTTTGTGTTCAAGCTTGAAAAATCTTAGCTTATTTTTAGAGGAAAAATATTTTAACTTTTCAGAGGCACAGTCTGCAGTAGACTAGAGTATAAAGGCTTAATGTGATGTCTGTGCTCTTGAGATAAGCAGGAAAAATGTCCTCTTGTTTTTGATAAATCTACAATCTAAGTTTATAGATTATTTATAATTTTCTCTCTGGCTGTTCAGTTAATTGTTAATAAGTATGAAGTATGATCAAAACTATAGTGAATCTTTCAATTTTTATGAAAGAAGTTCTTACAGTGACAGACCTCCTGTAAATCTCCTTCAAATGGCCCTCCCCACTTGGAATGTGTCCTTGTCATTCTTGCCACTCTCTAAGGAAGTTCTGGGTGGCACCTTTGGGAGCATCTTTTATAGCACTATTGTAGCTGCCTTGATGTCCTGAAGGGACTCAAATCTCTTTTATGGCCATTTGGATCTGGTGTGTGTGTGTGTGGGGGGAGAGTCATGGAGTCCCTAAGGACATGCCCTAATGTTTTTCCCATGCCTCCCTTTCTGCTGCATGGCACTCTGTAACATCAGTCTCTGCGTTTTTAAATCATGGTTTCTAAAGACATTCACAAAAGATAACTTTTCAGCATTGCCTCACAAACGAGCAACATTGATGAAATAAGTGTGCGCAAGGTCAATGAAAATATTCTGTTGGGGATCAATGGCAATGTATCTTTTCCTGTAATTTTCATTAGAGATTTATCCTATGTTCTGAGCATACTTTGCACAACTCCTAAGAAGTTAAAGATGAAGTCAGATTTAACATTATCTACAAGACTGGCAGTGTACCTTGGTGGTTAGAGCGCTTCCCTAGCAAGTATAAAGCCCTGGGTTTGATTCCCCAGAACCACCGAAACTGGGCATAGGAACTCTCACCTGAGGCAGGAGGATTGGCTATATAAGTTCTGGTCCAATCCTGGCTACACAGTGAGTCAGGACCAGCCTGGATGATAGAATGAGAATTTGTCTCAGAAAAAAAAAATCTACATGTCATGTAGAAAACAATAGTATTTTAACTTACATTAGTAGAATATAGACATGTGTTGGCATTTTCAAAATTTTCACTGTGCAAAAATTAGCGAATGCCACCTCTGGTAGTATTTTTGGTAATATTAAGTTTTGCTCTATCAAAAAGAGCCAATTTACCTTTTCATTGTTGCATACTCTGCTGGCTTGTGCATATGTAGTGGTATTTTTCAAAGGAATAATTTCAATTTATGAAACAAAACCATTTATAACAATGATTTAAGCAATACAGGATATTATATAATGAAAAACACTAATCTAAGCTTACCAGGTTTCTAGTAGCCCACTGAGTTGGCCATCCTCTCTGTGTGACTCACTTTAAATGTCCCGTTATGCAATCTCTAAATTTCTTGCGATTACAAACACACATTTATATCTGAAATATGAATTATACTATAAACCTATCCCTACTTTTTAATATTATTTTTGTACATAAGTCTTCATTCCACATGAGCTCATAGGGGCATCTTTTTTATATTGCCAACTATTAATGTATGAACAATTTGTTTGCTTCAAGTTTTTCATTATTACAGACATATTATAATTCTTAGCTTTTTACCTAGTTAACTGTAGATGATGAAGTCCTTTTCTGGCTACCTGGGAATCATTCCTTGGGCAATAAATTCAACATGCTTAGATTTCTTTGCTTCAAGCACACAAAAAATGAACTGCCTCAAGAGAGTTACAAAAATAGCATTATTGTATTGGGTTTAGTGAACTTTAAGTTCACAGCCCAATTTTTGATGTTTGCTCTTGAGAGTGGGTCTTGACAAGTTGCTAAGTTGCCCAGGCTAGGCTTGAAATTGAAATCTTCCTGCCTCTGTCTCCCTGCAAAGGGCCTTCGGGCCTGTGTCACCGGGCCAGGCAAGCACATAACATCTTTGATAATCCATTTTAGTCCTCTAATTCTAATAACATTAAAAAAAACTTTAAACCTATGTTACTATTAAATTAATTCTTTAAGATCAATAGATTCATGCAGAATATCAAATTCTCAATCTCTCTCCTTTCTTTCCTCCCTCTCTACCTGATAGTGAAAAGATGTCGCATAGGTGAAAACACCTTAATTATCAATACCTAATTATTTTATCAACTCAAATGATTTATTAAGTTTTTATTATGAAATGAAAGCAAATGCATTCCTAGTAAATATTGATTTATTTTTTCTCAAACAGGGTCTCATTCTGTAGTTCAGGCTGATCCTGAACTTATTATGTAGCTTACTACATAGTGTACTGAGCTCGCCATGTAGGCTGGTATTAAACTCACTGTAATTCTCCTGCCTCAGCCTCCTGAGTGAAAGGATTACAGGTGTGCACCACAGTATCCGGCTTAAGTGGTGGCTGGGAATCAAACTCAAGGTTTTGCACTCGCTAGGGGGTCTAACCATTGTGTTACACGTTTAGCCCCTGATTTAGCAAATACTGAATTCACTTTTACTGAGGATGTTCAAAGCTATGTGCACATAATCACTCAGGAACATGTTACTGATGATAGAATTATCAAGTGAGTGGGGCTGGGGAAATAGCGTAGGGGTTAAAGCACTAGCCTAGCAAGCATAAGGCTCTAAGTTTGATTTCCCATTACCACACAAACTGGATGTGGTGTCACTTACATGTAATCCCAGGACTTAGGAGGCTGAGGCAGGAGGATTGCTGTGAGTTCAAGGCCAGCCGTCTTGAAACACAATGGACCACAGACCCAGACCCTGTCTCAAAAAAAAAAAAAAAAAAAAAAAGTGAGTGACTTTGAGATGTTTGTGAATCTTGAAATTTTAAGTAAAATGACAGACACAAGATCCATTTGCATGATTCCAGACATGTAGGATATAGCATAGAGTGGGACTTTGTATCTTTCTCTTGTGCTTCCTAAACAAAAATATATCTCTTTGGGGAAATTATTTCAGTTAAAAATGTTGATGTTTTCCATAATATCATCATTCTTAATTTTGTACATGAGCCAGTAAACCACTAGAAATAGTATTAACTTGGAAACTTCTTAGTTCGAGTTTAGTTCTAGTTTCTTAGGACCCTCCATACATATGACTTCCTTAATGATGTATTTGAACTCCAACTTTGTGTTAGCATGTTGTACATAGTTACTAGTTGTTATCGGATTATGGTTACAACTATGGCTTAGAAGGTCCCTTACTGTGCATTGGCATGGATGCCAGAAAATAGTTTATCTGTGGGCATCAGAAAATGTGTCAAGAATCACAGCAAAATGTTCATTAATATTGATTCATTTAGGCTTCGTTATCAACAGTATTTTATATCAATATGTTAAATATTTAAAGAGTGTTGAAGAAATGGGTACAGATTATGACAGAATTTTTAGAGTGAATTGGTTGATTTTTATTTCATTAATTAAAGCCTGAATTGTGAGAAACTGGCCATTGGAATAACATGTTTTCAAGATGACCGTGAAGATTTACTTCCTGTAATTGTGTAAATACCTTGAGAGCCATATGTACGAAATTAGATCAAGTTGTGCAACTATTACAGAGAGAAAACAATGTCCTCCACGTTGGAAAGATTGTTTAAAGATAAACTAAAATTTTATCTCATTATAGCTGAACTTCAGCATTTCAAACTGAGCGAATACAGATTAAAGGTGAATGACTACGTTTTTATGCTGAGAATTCCAATTTATATAATTTACTGAATCAAGCTCATATTTGTAAATTTTCATTTATTGATGTGATTTGTTAAATATCATCTTAGCTTTCAAAACAAAGTCTTGTAAAATTCTGGAAATATTTCATCAATATTTTTGGCAAATTATTGATCAGAATATATTAAATTATGATTATGCTTTCATAAACCGTCTAAATTGTGTTGAGGGAATTAATAACATTTAAAATGCTTTACACTAAAATAATTATGGAAGATTAAAATGTTCTTCAGTAGGCTGTGGTTGATCTGAAAAATTCATATAGTTATTCTATTTTCTCTAGAAATATGGAGTCGCATTAAAGCCTAAATACACCATTGCTAAGAATTAATGGAATATCACTTCATGTTAAATGTTTCAAGTATGTTTTTAAAATACGTTATGCATCTGTTTTTCTCTATGCTTTTTTGCATGATGATATGTGAAGGGAGCAGAGAACAAAAGGCCATGTTCAGTGAGCTCACCGCGGAGGAGAGCAGGGAGCCTGACTTATTTTTTTCAGCACTTAGTTATTACACTGCTTTCCTATATTAATGGAGAAAAACATTTTTTAGATTAAAAATATGCTCATTACATTTTTACCTTTATGCTCAAATATAAGCAAATGTTTTAGAACTAATACGTTTTTGTTTTATATACTTTCTTTTTAGATCATGTTTCAAATCATAAAGATAAAAATCGTTAACTTCAAGTAAGTCAATAACTTATAAACTATGTGTACAAATATGTTCTCAGTATTGTATGTCAAACAGAACTTGGAAGCTCATGTTGGTGGTTCATTGAGTTAGCTAATCCTATTCAATTAGCATATATAGAAAATTATTTCTAATTTTTTTCAAGGTTCATAAGCTTCTCATCTATTTTTATCTAAGTTCACACAGATTTAAGGTTGAGCAAGAACTTAAATTCACTCCAGATATACATGTACGCTTGACTTAGTTCTGATGTGAATAGTAGCACACACAGGGAAATCTGTGCAATAAACTAAAGACGCGAGAAAAAAAGTCTT
>PVKB01004503.1:120732-139093 GCA_004027205.1 Ctenodactylus gundi
TGTATATATGTACATTAATATATACATGCTCTAATATGTTTACATAAATACATATATATATATATATATATATATATATATATATATATATATATACTGTGTGTGTGTGTGTGTGTGTGTGTGTGTGTGTGTGTGTCTATGCGTGTGTAACAGTCACGTATTTCCTCTGAAAACTGGGGCATTTTCCACAAGTGGATGAATGGTTTATTTTAAAGTGGCTGCAAAATTTACCAAGACAAATAATAGAAATTCACAAGTACATTGGAATAAGAGTACAAAAGTCATTTTGATAAATAAAATTTTCTTTATCAGAAGTCAGAGAAACAGTTCAATTTCAAACTTCTTTCTGATGTGAGTGAGATAATTTGAAGTAGCTTCACACACATGCACACACACACACACACACACATACACACGGGCAGCTATTTTTCAACAACTTCACAAGAGGAACAGGAATGATGACTTCATTGCTAAATGATGTTTCGAAAGGTCATCAAGATACTGTTGATTATGTAATTTCTAAACTTTCTCTGACTGCTCATCTGTTCACTCAAATCTGTTAAGGGCACGTCTCCAGATCCGTATTAGCAATACATCTGTTACACTTGATCAGGTTGAAATGGAACAGAAGTAAACAGCAGATATTTACCCGAGGCAAATTGATTTTAATTTATTTTGGGAAAGGGTGGTCAGTTCCTGAAGTTTGGATGGTAATTTTTCTGTCTGAATACTGTCAAAGATTTTACTTCCTTAGTGAAATGAAGTTTCTGTGTATGATCAAATTCTTTCTTAAAAAACAACTTTAAAAAGTAGGAAGGAATGAAATCATTAAGATCGCTATTCTTAATAATATAGTCTGTCTTGAGGTTACAAAAATCTGTAATACAATAAAAGTATTTGATTCATCCTCATTATTTGATGAATATAGCTTACAGAGAATTAAAAAATTCCATTAGAATAATATCTAGATCAAAAGAATTGGAGATTAGTATACATGAAATATGTATGTCTTCATAGAAATAATTCCTAAACTTGTCAACAGATTTTAGTGGTTTTTCAATAAATCAAAATAAGAAAGTGGACAGGAGATATAAATTAATATCTTCTAGTACTTATGTCTATAATTTTCTATTAGAAATCTCCCCAGACAAATATCTTGCAGAATGATTTCTCAATTTTATAAAACTAATGAGTATACACAATTCTACGTTTTTAGAAAAATTATAAATATATTACATTAATATATTTTAATATATAAATATACAACATCTATGTAGACACACTAAATAAGATAAGACCATGATTAATTACTTGTCAGTTCACATCCAGATCTCATGAATGTTAAGTTTTATAAGACAGAAGAGTTCTGGTAGTTTTTGCACATTGTGGTAACCATAATGAATAATAACGTACAATACATGTCAAAAATTAGAAGAAAATGTTTTCAATGTTTTCACCCTAATTGATAATCATGACAGGAAAGATATTTAACCTAAATGTAACAGATCTTTCAAAAAGAAAAATTTATACTAAAAGAGTCAATAATTCATTTTACCTTCAGAACTTCTAGGATTTGAGAGGGGTGTGTGTGTGTGTGTGTGTGTGTGTGTGTGTGTGTGTGTGTGTGAAAGGCCCCCTCAGTCAATCTTCACATAGGTTTGTGAGAATTCTATACTAAAAGAGTTGATTTGTGCCTTAGATTGATAATTACATGTAGGTCATTACAGAGCATTTGTTTTGAAATGTCTTTTGCTCAAAAGTAAATATTTTTTCCTGTAACCCAAATGATTCACAATTTATGGATGGCTCACGTTTTTTCTCAAAATTTAGTACTAATTTGATGCAATATTTATGTATATTTCGTTAGTACTAATAGGGACACATGTTTGGGTAATAGAATATTCATGCATATTTAGTTAATAGTAAAGTTAATGTATATTTAGTTAATAAGGTCTGCTCTGTAGTCTAGGCTGGTTCTGAACTCACTGTGTAGCCCAGCCTGGTGCCCAGCCTGGCCTTGGAATTTTAGTAATCAACCTGCCTCATTTTCCTGAGTGCTGGGATTGTAAACATGTGCAGCTATACTCAGGAAAAAAATCTCAATTTCTGAGCATAGGACAAGTCATATCTTAGTGTTTAGAGCACTTGCCAAGTATGCTTAAGTCTATGGAATTGATTCAACAGCACTACATAAAAATCAACCAGATGTGTTGGTCCAGCAGTTTAATCCTAGTACTTGGTTGGCTGAGGCAGGAGTATAGAGAAATCCTGTCTGAAAAAAAAAAAAAAAACAAAAGCAAAAATAAACAAGCAAACAAAAAAACCAAAAACTAAATATGCATCGTGCTTTTCATTTCGTATTTTTCATTCATTCATTCCTTTCTCTTTTTTCTTTCTTTTGGAGAGTGTTAGAGATCAAAAACAGGGCTTAGCATGTGATACACGGGCCAGCACTCTACTTCAGAGCTACAACCCTGGTCCAAATGTGTGCATTTTCTAGCATCTATTATAAATCTATTATTGACATATAACTTTTCAAAAATACATCAGAGTACACCATCATATCTGAGCTTCTTAATAGACTCAGACTAACATTACTTCTATTTCTATACATGTTATTGCCACAATAAGTAGTATACATTGTACACATATAGGCAGCAGATAGATAAACAAATTCAATAAGAAATTTCAAGTCAGCTGAGAATGTACACACCTGTAATCCCAGCATCCCTGAAGGCTGAGGTAGAAAGTTCACAATTTCAGTCCCAGTCTAGGTAATACAGAAACATATTGAGACCCTGTCTTAAAATAAAATATAATAATAATAATAATAATAATAATAATAATAATGTGCTGTAGATAAAGCTCAGAATGAGGGCCTAGGGTTCAATTCTTAGTGCAAGAAATAAAAAAAAAAAGAGTTAAGTAATTTTATGCCTGGCATAGAGTCTGTTCAATAACATTCTCATAAATAGCCAATAGCAATGTCAGATGACTCAGAACGGTAGCCAACTCTTTTATTAAATCATTTTTCAATTGTGAAATAATCCTACACTATTGCCTTAAAACACACACACACACACACACACACACACACACACACATATATGTGAGTCTATATATATATGTGGGCCTTACTTTAAAAGAGAGTAGTTGTCATTAATGCTTATTTAATTAGACAGTTAAACTCTGGACATAAGAATTCCTAACAATTAATGAGTAAATTATGAGTTTTTAAAATCCCTCTAAAAAACAAAACAAATAGATTTCTTTCTGATTTTAAACATGCTTTGAATCTATGAAGCATCCCCATGGTATAATTTTGTTAATTGATTTTAAATTAATAACAAGAGAGTTTATGTTTAGTAGACTTTGGTAAAATGTTGCTAGAGTGAAATTTAAATTTTATCTGTCATTGTGGAAAATGTAGTAGATTATGAAATATGAAAGTGAAGGCTAAGGAGATTATCTCTAGGGCAAACAGGTCATAGGCTTTATGATTGACTAGCATTACTATTGTAATATTAAAAATAAAGGGATCCTCTCGGTTCAGATCGTATTAAATTAATTCTCCTGAACCAGTCACAAATCCTTGTGGAAATACACATGAGACCACATTAACAGTGATTTCATGTTTAATAATAAGCCATTTACCAGAACATACAAAGGACAGAAAATAAGCATACTGAATTATAGGTAGGATAATTAAGAAAGCAGCATGAGATAGTGTGTGCTTCAGTCTCTCTGCTAGAACGGCAGGATCCAGCAAATAAGATGAGCATATAAAAGAATCTCAGAAAGAAGCTTGTAAGGTATATGCGAGGTGAGTTTGTTCAAAAACATGAGCTATTTCATGATGTTTATACCTCCGGTCTAAATTTTTAACATCAAAAGAAGCATTGAGAGAGATAAGAGTTATGAGTTGACCATGATGAATGAGGCAGAATGAGTCAGAGAAACAGAACAGTCTGTCAAATGGATGATTATTAATTTTTCTTCTGAAACCAGTACAAAGGAATAAAGAATGAAAATAATCCAAGTCATTTCTTTAAGAATGGAAAATGCAGCTCAGTACTTGCCTGCACTAGGAAATACGGTATCTCTCCTTTTGTCATGTCTCTCTTCTCTGCTATGCACATATTCACTGACAGGATGTGGAAGTGTGAGAAGCTTTGGTCACAGCTGCTTCCTGCTCTTTGCATCTCTCCATCTCCAGCCTCCTCGGCACTGCCGCTCCAGGCTGGCCATGGGGACATGTGGTCCCAGGCATGCTATCCTGGACAGCAGAGACCTTTTACAGCTAGTCCTGCGAATCCAACTCTTGCTGAGACTCCAAAAGCTTATAACACTTTTGAAGGCTTACTGCACAGGAAGGACAGGGCCTCACTGTCACTGGGCCCCGGTGGTAATTATCTTTCATGGATTCTGAGAAAACACTCTCAGGTTACACCTTTTTTTTTTTTTTTTCTTTCTCTGGAGCACTGCCCCTGCCCTCTGCATTTCTTGAGATACTTAAAATGCTTGGCAAATTCCTCTGGGAAAAAGGAAGAAATGAGATATGAGATCTGGGACTCTGGTGGCTGGCTGTCTTTGTCATAAGGGTTTACTGAATTGTAAAAGAAAACAAAATCTTTTTTTATTATGAATGCATTTCATCAATAGGTGCATAGAGTTTCCCCACCATCACACTTCCACAGCATCGAGGAATGTTATTATTATTTATAATGAATAATGTTTTCACTGACTCCACAAATCTTCATTTGTTATACAAAAGTTGAAATTAGCCTATGCTTTTGTGTGAATTGGAAGATGCTGGTGGAAAAGCTCGGCCTTACCGATGAGCTACATCACCAGCCTATTTTTATTTTTGATTTTGAGACAAAGCCTCGTTCATTCACCAAGTTACCCACATTACACTCAGACTTCTGATCCTCTTGCCTCAGACTCCCAGAGTATTGAGATTACAGGCCTGTGCTACCAGCCCTAGGTACATGAGTCTATACTTAATGAAATTACCAGTCATGACTGGTAACAGGCACATTTAAAAATTCGGACATGAATACATTATGTGAATCAATTAAAAATATTTGAAACACCATTTCTGATGCATTAAACACACATGTATGGATACACATCATGAAACTAAGATGAGGAATTTCAGTAAATTCAAGTGTAATAGAAGCAGGAGAGAAGTAAGCATGTAACAGAGGAATTTACTTTTTTATATTGAATAAAAAGAAATGCAAAAAACTTTCATTTTCACAGTAGCACACAACTCACACACACACATACACATGTATGAATGATATTCTGAGCTTTGTAAGAGAGGAAAAGTCTGTGCTTTTAGCATAAACTTATACAGTGAGAACATAATTTTAAGCATTATTTGGGCAGTTCACTATTTTTCTCTGTCTTAATTTTAGCTTAGTGTTAAAAATAAATTCCTCTGTGTCTTCTTAGTTCTATTACCCTCTTGTAAGCAAATTCATGCCCAGAAAATCAGCTTAAATGCACTGATGGTCCTATTTTCCATGAAGTTATCTGTGATAATAACACTGCCACTGCCATACCATTTATTTTGATATACACAAGGGACAACACAGTGCTTACTGCATAAAATCAAGAATAGATTAAATATAACTTTGTTCTTACTCTTAAAAAGATGCCTAAAGGCAAAAATGCCATTATCTGTCAAGCACAACTCAATTGATAGTTCACTCTCCATTTGGCAAAAATGACTCTTTTAAAATGATTCAATTCCTCTGCTACCTCATCTTCTCTGGTCAGGCAGGAGTCATTGAAAGAGAAGATTGGCCTATTATCTCCCCGTGTGTCGGAAAGAGCAGCCGAAGTAGTTGTGATGCTCTTATTGGTTACCGGTTCAATGCCCCATAAAACATGGGAACTGCACTCTCCCCATTAATTATGCCTGGAGGAAAATGTACAAAATGAAGTAGCTAGTTCTATAACATGTTGGCATGTATATTGACATTTTTCTATATGCATATATTTTTAATCTGACTTATATTAATTTTTAAACTGACTTAGGAACTGAATTGAACTTCTTAATGAGTGTTAACATACTTAAAATTTGAATTGGCTTTCCTTTAAAAATATAGTTGGTTTGGATGTTTTTAAAATAAACAACCTAAGTACCAATTATATAATACAGTTCACTTTGGTTAGCCTTCTGCAAATAAGTTTAAAAAAAACTGTTACAGAATATCAATTGTCTCTTAGATCAATTAATATTTGAACATATGGATGAAGTGCTCAGAATATTTGAATGTATCTCTTCCTTCTTTTTTCCCCTGTTTAGCTCCTGGGAGTGTGCTTTTATGTATTCACGTGCACGACTATGTGTCTGCACGAGTTCAGAAACCAGCTGAAGTAGAAAATATCCTGTGTGGCAGTCTACTTTTCATGACATTTCTGATCTTGCCAGTTAGAGTGAAAAAAAAAAAATGTGAAAGTTTGTTCCTGTCAGATGTTCAGACTGTTTTCCAAATCAAGTTCTCAAGAAATACAGATAAAGCATAAAGATTCTTTATTAAATCCCATACTATAAATGTGTTTAGTTTGCTAAGGATCCAACAAGTCTCTCACCTGTGCAGTTTAAAAATTATTGGCAGTAAGGTATTAACTCCTTAAGAAAATGTTGTTAATAGCTTTGATGCGTTCTGTCTGGTCTTGCAGATGGACAGATGGGAGTAGCAAGGAGGTAATACTCCATGTGATAAATCAATACAGAAATTGAAAGTAACTGTCCCTCTTTCTAGAAAGGTGTTTCAGGGAAACCAGTTAGGACCCTTGGGCCAGGTGTGTATATTAGAGATGTCAAAGAATGAGAGCATACATGGGAAAAGAGCAGGCGGGAAAAGGTATAAATTCCTCTACTCAGTCATTCTCTTCTATCTTTTTTCAGTGAGTATGGTCATATAAAGGAGCAGCACATGAAAAGTCATCTATTGAACTTTGTAGAAGTAGAATCATCAAATATAGGTGTTCAGTTGTTCATTGTAGACAGGGAGATTACATCCAGTGGTGCAATCCCCTTGAACTTGATGTCAGCAAAGTGGTCACAGCTCTATGCCCAGCTCCATGCATCCTTACCCCATTGAATGGTCACTAGATTAACATACTCTGACCTCTCTCCAGACATACATTCTGGGAGATCTCCTGCTTTCCACATACCTTCAGATTTCCATAAGTAAGTCGTGGAAACCAATGTTGATCTTCACGTGTAACTGAAAATTTCTTGGGATTAATATTGTCTTCTCTGAGCTCTCACCGTTTTTCCATCTAGGAGCACAATGTTGTGGCCCTATGCAAAATCTCAATTGCTTTCGTCAAAAACTGGGATGCTGGTCTCTGCCCTTAAATGTAGGTTACTATGAAACAGCACTAGCTTCCTTTCCTGTAAATGTGTTCTTAGCATAAATAATATGACTAAATTACGGATGCAAGGAAGGCTGTATGCAGTTGCTTGTTGGAGAAATGGGAGCTAGTTTGTCTACTATCTACAGCAGTGTAGCAAGGAGCTAAAATTTTAGACAGTGCCATTTCTGCCAAGGGAAATCTCCAAAAAAAAGAAGAATGTCATATGATTAAGAAATTAGGATATCTAATGGATTTCTTTAAGAAAATAAGGGAGACACAGAGTTCAGAATTTGTAAAACAGCTGAGGCTGTAATTGTGGCACTGTGGGAGGCTGAGAAAGGAGGTTTATAATTTCAAGCCCAGGCTGAGCCACTTAGTGCCTTAATTAGATACTGTCTCAAATAAAAAAGTAAAATATTGCCTAGGGATGTGGCTCAGTGTAAAGACGGTGGACTTCATCTCCAGTATGAATAAACAAATACACTAAAAATGGAGTAAGAATGGCAAAATATGATTGATAACTTCAATAGTTTATCAAGAAGTAAACAAGTTTTTTCAAATTGCATAAAATGGTTACATAAAAATATCTCAAATTATTTCTTAGCTAATGAAAATTTGAAAGTATTGAAGTAAACTTGCTTTTTTCTTGTCATTTTTGTCTCATTGCTACATGTTACTTAGGTTGAAAAATTAAAGTTATGTATTGAACAGTAACAATTAAATAGGACAATCTATTGACATGTAATTGAAATCACACATTCTGTCTTTCTTCTGTAGAAATTTTTCTCTTGTTTTCTTTAACTGTTTTTGATAATTGTTTCAACTTCCTTATTTCTACCCTAAAAATTCCATAATAGAGCAATGAATCATTAATATGACTGTTTTTAACTCATGAATTCTTACAGTCTGTCCCAGAAATCAGAAACACTAAAAATTTACTAATATAAATAATGAAACCAATAATATTATCTTATTACACTTTAAAATTAAAATTTAGAACATAACCTTAAAGAATATTTCCAGAAATTAAATATACAAAGCTTTCCTGAGTAACAATATTTTTGGATCAGCCATTTATATTTCTGTATGTAAGAAAAAATATGCAAATACTATGATTTTTGAAGTTATTAACAAAGATTTAATAAGTTTTACATTTTAACTTATAGTAACTCTACTTTTATGCTTTGAAATTAATTGTAAGAACATATTATTCTTTTAGCAAAAAAATTGTCTTCAGATCTTTAGAGGGTTTTTTTTAAATTAGTTTTTATTTGGACATTGTAGAGGAATCCTACCAAAATATATACAAATCAACAAATGGGCTCCCCTTCTTAGCTACTTTTTAGTCGCTGGGCAGAATACCCAATATCCGCAGCTTGAAGGACGAAAGCTGTATTTTAACTCAACGTTTCAGATGATCTCCATCCATTCCTGGGCATCTAGCAATGGTGGAAAACATGGCGGAGGCCGAGAAGGAAGAGAATCTCTAGAAGGTGTGGCAGAAAGGAAGCCAAGTGAATGAGGAGCTGGAATAAATTCCTCTAGGCCATGCCTCAGTGATCTCCCTCTTCCAGTTAACTCCCAGTGATCCGATGCTTCTGGGTTCAAGCTCGTGACCCACCCCTTCCAACCAGCCCCACCTCTTAATAGCACAAGGAATCCATAGGTCTGCCACAGAACCCAAGCACATGGGGCTTTTGAGGGATGTTCCAGATCAAACCACAACAACGTCTTTCAATTTCTTAAGTAAAAACTGTTTTATCAAACAATAAGTGTTTTCACTTCCCATTTCCTTAAACCATCTATCTCTCTGCACATATCCAAGTATCATGTTAGCAAATCTTAATTCACTTACCATTCTAAGCCAAACTACTTTTTTTTTTTTTAAGAACAGAAAATCACTGGCCACTTTAAGTAGTCTTTCTTAATCTCCTTTTACGAATCGTCCCAATGTTTAAAGCTTAATGTCTGAAATGCCACTGGGGAGAAGAGGTGGCCCTCTTCTTTTCACCTTCATTCAATCTTCTTAAAAATAATTCCTTAAAAACAACTTACATATGTATTATGTTGTATTATATAAGTACATGTAATTATATATAGTCTTTATGTATTTAATGTAGATTATATACAATGCAGTACATAATTATATATATATATATATATATATATATATATTATGTAAATGTATGTGTGCTTTTTAGATTTATACTGAAATATGTTAAAAATCATACATCATACATAAACACTTTGTCATCCTTCCCCTGAAATGAAAAATGGATATCACACACTTTATATGTTAAAAATGTCCTTTTATACACATATGCAAAGCCTTTATTCTAGTTCTAATCTCCAGATTTTTTCCGACTTAGTAACTGGAGTTGTCATTTTTCTGGCTATGCAGAGAAATCCTCCCATCAAACCTTAACTGTCTGAGCATCTATCTACATACACAGGTGTACAACTGTACAAGCTACTCATTACCCACATCTGTCTGCCACAATCGAGTAGTTTCTCCATTCCCATCTTATCTATTCCTATAGTAAAATGAACAGGGTACAGGTCAAAAATGTGGCTCTGTTAGCCTGGATTCAAATCACAGCTCTCTTGCTACTTATTTTTTAGTTGCGAAATATAAGAAAAATAATTTTGCAAAGTTACGTACTTGTAAAATAAGGTGAAATCTCAAGTTGTCTCCATGTTTCCGTATTTGCTCTTCAAGCACTATGTCGATTTTCCAATCCAGGAACCAGAGGAAATATGAAATATTCCTTTAAACATGAATCCATTATTAACATGAAATTTTCTTTGCACTGAAATCACATAAATAATGCAGGTTAAGACGGATACTGATTTTTGTATGGTGTGAACTCTATCTGCCGCTCAGAATGTTATCCCTGCCTCTCTCTCTTATTCCACTAAAGCCACGTGTCTGGTGTGCCTTGACCACAGCACCAAGGGTAACCTTATTTTAGAATCTATGCACTTGCTGCTGTTTTTTTTCTGTTTGGATCGTGTGTGTGTGTGTGTGTGTGTGTGTGTGTGTGTGTGTGTGGTACTGGAGATTGAAATGGGAAGTCAAGAACCTTCACACTGAGCTGAATACTTAACCCTTTATTTATTTATTTATTTATTTATTTATTTAGAGACAGGGTCTCATTCTGTAGTCCAAGCTGGTCCTGAACTCATGGCAATCTTCCTGTCTCAGCCTCCCAAGTCCATTATAAGCAAGTGTCACCCTGCTCATTTTAAGTGGTTCTGGGGAGTTGAAACCAGGGCCTTCCTCTTGTTCTTCATAGGCATACATACTACCCTCTGAAATACTTCTACAGCCTTAGTTTATTTTCTCTTCTTCTTTGTCCTCCTCCTCCTCTTCCTCCTCCTCCTCTTCTTCTTCTTCCTCCTCCTCCTCCTTCCCCTCCTCCTCCTCCTTCTTCCTCTTCCTCTTCCTCCTCCTCTTCTTCTTGTTCTTCTTGTTCTTCTTCTCCTCCTCCTCCTCCTCCTCCTCCTCCTCCCCCTCCTCCTTCTCTTTCTTCTTCTTCTATCCTCAATTTTGAGACAAGCTCTTGCTTAATTACCCAGGTTGGGATTGAATTTATGTATTCCTGCTTCAGCCTACAGAGTGCTGGGATAATAGCCATGTACTATCATGTCCGGCAATGACTGGACACTCAGATGTCTTATTTTAAGACAATCTTAAATTTCCTTGGTGTGTAAAACCAGCAACCTTTTTGATTTGTACTAAAAATAAAGTTTTACTAAATGGAACAAGTATTACATGTTTATCTGTTTGGCTGCTTTGAATCACCATATAAATCGAAATCTAAGATATGTGTTTCTTCTAATGTAGTATTACTATAATAACAGGTGAATAGTGTTCCTTTTAAAAAATAACCTGGTCCAAGGAACCCTGGGAAACCAAGGAATCCTGGAAAAAGTAAAATGTCTATCTTCACAATTCAGAGTTCTTAGAACAAATTAAGGAACCAACTACATAACATCTCTTATCTGTTCGCAGAGTTAAGGAGCTTTGTAAAAACATCTTTATACTTGAAGATCTTAAGGGTAATGTAATATTTTTCAGTATGCACTGAATAATAATTAACACTTATATTTATGTATTCATATATTTTGTACACACATGGCCAGAAGATTTAGAAAATCACTTTCTTACCGTTTTCATTGTCTGTATGAGTTTTATCTTAGTTGAAGTGTCAAAGTAGTGTGAATATCATCACTTGAATTCAAGATTAATCTAAACAGAAGCAGAAATTGAATTACTTTTCGAACAGTAAATTTAAAAATAAGCAAGACCATGATTCATCTAAAAGTGTTTTTTGTACATATGATTTCAGTTGTGTCTCTGGTGGTATCTGAATTGAGGTGAGGACATAGAATTGGAAAAGATACATTCTACATTAAAAGAGATGAATTGTGTTCCTGTGGAATAATTGGCAGTGAGATTTGCAAAAGAAAGTGGCTAAGCATTTCACATTCAAGTGATTATCTGTTTAATTGTTTTTAAGATGTTCAGGGCTCTTGAATAATTCAAATGATTGAAATTTCAGTTGTTGAGTTGATATGCCAAAGAAACTGAATTTCTGCTTGACATGAAAAGCAAAAAGAAAAACACTGTATGATTCATTACATTTGCATATTTAGACAGTCGGAAAGAAAAAATTAATGATGGAAAGTTACCAAAATGAGTTTTGTAGATTATATGACATATTTCATTTAATTTCAAATTTGAAACTCATAAGAAATACCTTTAGAAATTTAGGACAAATTTATTCGATATCTGTTTTTACAACATACAAGAATAATATGATATGGATCTGGAGTGACCCCTGAAAATCTTCATGTACCTATGAATATTGTGTGCTGTTGGGAGGTGGGGCTGGGCCACAAGAGGCAGGTGCTTTGGGTTTGGCCTGGAATGGTGTGCACTGGTCCCACCCTTCTTCCCTCACTTGGTTCTCTTCTGCCATGCTATGGGAATCTCTGGTTCTAGAGCTCTGGCTCCTGTGATAGCCCCACCATGCGATTTTACCATTTCAGTTGCCAATCAGTGAATGTAAAATAAGCTAAGACAGAAATTGGTACAAGAGAAATGTGGTTGTTGCTGTGACTTTACCTAACAATGTGGTTTGGAAGTCTTTGGAACTAGTTTGCAGGAAGAGTTTGAAAAGGTTTGAGGTTGCTGAATGCAGAAGCGTTGGAACACGTTGAGCCAAGCTTTGTGAGAGATTCTGGCAGGAGCTCAGAAGACCAGTGTGGTGGTTTGGATCTGGAGGTTCATGTTCGTTTTCCTATGGATATGTGTAGAGTTGGTAGGTGGGACCTGGCTGGAAGGGGATGGGTACTTGGGTCTTGACCTGGAGGGGCATGTGCTGATTACACCCTTCCTCCCAGTCTCTCTCTTCCACCATGCTCTAAGGAGCTCTGCCTGGAAATCTGATGATGGTGCTGCCCAGCTTCAGCCCTATCATGTGCTTCCATCATTTTGTAGCCTCCCACTTGTAAATTGACTACAACCTTCTGAAACTATAAGTGACAGTAAATATTTTCTCCCTAAGTTGTGGATGTTGGGTATTGAATCACATCGATGAGAAAGTAACCAATATAAGCAGGGTGCTGATAGAAGGGTAGGGTGGAATGGCCAGCCTCAAGAAACTGTAGATGAAAAGGGAACTATATTGACAAGTGGATGAAAACCATGTGTGCTACACTGTCTCAGAAAATTTGTCACTATTTTGCCCTTGTCCAGAGACTTTACCTAAAACCGATATTAAAGATAGTGGACTATTTAATCTGATGGGAGAAATCTCAAGAAAACCCAGTGTTCATGCTGTCACTTGGGTACTGCTTGTGGCTTTTAGCCAACTCTTTGGTGAAAGGCAGGGACATATTACAAAGAAAAATGATATAAAAAGTTTACAGTGTTGCATAACTGAAAGGGCTTACAGTGGTAGAGCAGGTGGGTCAGATAAATATGGGAAAGTGAAACATCTGAGCACTTAAAAGAAACCAAGCAGTTAAAAACAGGATTATTACAAAAGATGCTTTGAGGAGTTGTCAGAAATCAACAAGACCCCACCCCTTACCAACTCAAGGGTGGAACAACAAAAGACTTGCTGTACCCTTTGATACCCCAGGACCAAAGAGAAAACAAGCCTGCCAGAATCCAACCATCTGAAGTCCAACCATCAAAAAACTCAAAGGCTTCAACAGTGTTTATCCAAAGGGGTCAGACTACAACTCAAGCCACTGGTGGACATCAGCCCACCATCTCCATGGCCCTGGTTTTACAGACTTGCAGATTACAAATGTTGTGGAGTCATAGAGGTTTCCATCCAGATTTCAGAGGAAGGCCATGGAGGCCAAATAGTGTGCCCTGCAGAGCAGCGAGTGAAGTTATTGGAGAAGCCTGAGGTGCAGTGGAGATCCCACAAATTGAAAGAAGCCAGAAGCATGGATCATTCCCTGAGGAAGGCTGCAGGCTCTGGGCAGGGCTGGCCCAGTGGAGACAAGACAGACATTGCAACCCTTAGCGATGTGGTAGTGAGAAAGTCAGATACTAGAAAAAATAAAGAAGCAATTAATTCTTTTTAATGTAATATTTAAAAACTATCCTCATATTGGAGTCATGTGCTTGTTGCTGATCCAAGAACCTTGTAACCAGTCAATCCTGCCTTTTCTATGAATGTGCCATTTCTCCTACAAAGTGGTTTCCCTAATGTACCAAACTTGTCACACGCAAAAATGAGGTAGGACTCTGAATCTACCATTATTCTCACGTTCAGGAAAACAAAGATGACAATGTGGGGTATAAGGGATATAAGTTATGATGCCCTTTTCCTTTGATGAGATTTCAAAAGAATATCATATTTTAAACTTCCTTTCTTCAGTGGATTGTCAGCTAGTGTGAGTTCTCTGGACAGTCGATCTTTCCCAAGTTCTAAACTAAACTAAATTGATACACAAGGTTAGGTAAAACTTTACTTTGAAAAAAGAGTCTCGGTCTTTATTTTAAATGAAAGATTATTTCCTTAATGAGGTATACAGACCTATGGCCTTATAACTAAACATTGGTGAATTTTGAGCTCAGGAAATCTGGTGCAAGTAGGTTAAGGCTAAAGGTTGAAATAAAACAGATTTTCTCATATTATTTTTAATTTTATCCTAGGAGTATTAAAATTTACTAGCATATTTAAAATAATGAATAGAATAGTTTCCATATATTTTTTTCTGATAAGTAGCCCTTGTAAGAAATACTAGATATTCAATAGAAAGAGAAAAAAAAATAAAATTTTAAATTGGAGAAATTTTTCATTTTGAAGGTCACCAAGTTTAAATAAACAATTACTATTTATTTCCCTTATGAAATCATTTCTGTTTATAAATTTATCTAGTTAGATTATTATGCCATTTTCATCTAGAGTTTTTATAGTTATCAGCATGATACTCTTAAGCAATTTTAGTACACCTAAGATACTCTTAAGATTTATCTGGCAAAGTATTATGAGATAATAAAATCTTCCACAAACAATGAATCAAAAATAAACAAGTATAGTTAATTAAGAACCTTTATATATTTGGATATCATTTATGTCTTGACAATCAGAATACTCTCTGCAAACTAGCCTCACACACCCATTCCAAGGCTTTATTTTATTTCACATAAGACCATGGGTGTGGCTGAAGGGGTATCTCAGAGATTAAGAGCACTTGCATGGTGAATGTGTTGTCTCGTGTCAGACCTGTAGAAAATAAATGAATAAATAGAAAATAAAAGGCCTGTAACATTGGGCCTGGCTCAATTGCAAAATAGATGATATTCTGATTTCATGCATTTCATATTTTTATACAAATCTTCAATAATAAATATAATTGTATGTTGAAAAAATAACTTTTAGGAAAGAAAATACATTGCTAGGTTAGGATGGTAAGTTTTAGAGTAATCATCTTATTTCACACTTATTTGTTTCTACAGTGTGTGCAGTTATAAAGTTACTTTCATAGGGGAGAGATTAAGATTTACATTTTTCTGAGATTACTGGACGAAAAATTAACCAGCAGCATGCAGATATCATTGATAAGTTATGAGCTCAGGTTAAAAATTGGGGACTTCACAGATTCTTGATGGTTCAGGTAAATCACGTGGTGCCATGGAGTGTTACATTAATTACCTGAACAATTTTGGAAGTCACTTTTTATAGCCACTCTGGAAGTTTTGTCTTCCAAAAAGGAATTTTGAGGAAACACCTTCAAATAAGGGTTTAGTTTGTTAATGTAATATCTCTTTTACCCACGAAGTGGCTTCTACATTTTTATTTGATAATTTTTTAACTGTTTCAAACGTGATCACCAAATTCAGGTAGATAAAACACTGCATGCTACTTGACGGTGATGTATACACACATCTGTACATTTATATACATGCAGTAATACAGGCACAAAACCACATCATATCCAGTGGATGAATCTATCACATGATTAGATTCAGTTACCATCAGCAATCACTTACTAGATTCTAATAATTGTATTAATCATTATTTTAAATTTGAGAGTAAAATCACTTTCTTATTGTGCCATGAATCTCACTGGCAACACATTTGTGCTTTTGGAATTACAAATACGTAGATATGTACAACTCAAAGCACACCATGTATCTGGGTTAATAAATTATAAAACATCTGCTGCTTACTAAAAGAATTATATTGGAAAGGCTCAAACTCAATGCTGGGCTCTGTATAAAACATGATAATATACGCCTATGTAACTTTTATTTCACAAAAGCAGTTTTAAATCTAGTTGCTTATGCCCAGATTGTTCTTATAATTCAGACACTGCGTTCTATTTGTTTTCTCTACGAGAGTCTTAGAAGTTCCAAATTGGGATAAGTATCTTCTGGAAATCTTTCTTCTAGTTCGGACTATGTCTTCTTATTTTCTTGAGAATAGAATAAATGATGGTTCAATTCATTATGTTTAGGGGCTAACATTAAAACTAAAACATAAATAATTTGTTACATAAGAAAATTAAATTTATTTGCTACAAAACTGCATTTAGTTACATACCATATATTATCAAGCAATTCTAAGAGAACTCTTGATCCTACTTACAGTAAGAAATTAAGCAACTTCTGCTAATAAATGAAACAGGTGAATCTGCATCTAGTCCATCTTTATCTCAGTAGTAGTAGGTGTCATAACAGCAAGTTAGGTAATATCTACTCAAGTTTCAGATCAATTTTTATCGTATTTGAGAACTGAAAAAATTGACACCACAATCTTAAAATGTGGACCCAGAAGCTGTTTGAAGATTAGTACTAGGTGTATAAATAACACTCAAATAGTTAATTTCCACAGTGGCATTTTTCTTTGTTCTCGTTACTAAAACCAATCTCTCTGAGAATGCCTCTGGGTTCTCCGTTCTCACATCCTCTCCTATCTCCCACATTAAAATAGACATGCATCTCCTGCTGTCAAGAATTTTATTCTTATGCACTGTTTCTGGAATTTAGAAAACATACCGATTAAAATGATATGTTATTCAGAAAGCCTTTTTAAGATTTGTCATGTTATAAAATATTCCTGATTTGTTTCATGTATATTTTATTGAGTTATGAGGCAGAATATTTGGCCCTTATGGGTATACTTCAACCTCATTGTGGACAAGCTGATCAAAGTGGATTTCCTCTTCTGTCACTTAATAATTGTCAAATTCACATGATTCCTCAGAAAAAGGACTTTAAAATTTAACCACATCCCAAAAAGACAAAATGATTAAGTTCCACTTCAACATAATGTTTATAAAGTCCCTCACTGTTCATTACTATGATGCAAGAAGCAGAAAAGAATGTCATTAAAATTTAAAAAGCTAAATTTGTCTGTGTTGATGCATATTTTAAGTGTCATTACAATACTTTACAGAACAGTCAAAATTTTTTGGATACAACATCTAAAAATGTCCTTTCTTTCCTTTGAAGTCAATTCAATAAGCAATACATTATGTTCTAGAAATAGTTTCATGAAATATTCATTCCTGTTTATAGTCATTTTGCATCCTATTTCTTTTCCCATGATGATTTGTTTTTTCTATTTATAATAGCCAGTAGTTCATTTGATTTTAGTACTTTTGAATCTTTTATTAGTGGAAAGCAAATATTGTTAAAAACAAAGTGATCGCATTGCCTTATCTTATATTCTCACTTATTGCCTTCATCTCCATACCAAACCCCTGTATGCTTTACATCATGTTTATTCTACTTTATTATATGCCTTAATTCAATAATAGCTTACAATTTAATTTATTTGTTTGTGTGTTTTTAAAATTTATTTATTTATTTTGCAATCCTGATGATTGAATCCAGATCCTAGTGCATGGTTGGCAAACAGTTTCATACTGAGCTACATCACCAGTATTTGTAAATTACGATTTTTAAAAATATAGATTGGATTTTTTGACTTCACCTTAGGTCAAACATTATTGTATTATTTTATTTTATAATTTATTATAAACATTTTAATTATATCTTGAAGTGATATTGGCTATAGCTTTACTGCTGTTAGTAATCTACTTTAAAAATATTTCACAATTTATTTTTTCATTTTAAAAGAATATTTCTTGCATGTAGGCTTATATGTTCTTTATGTGGAAGATTAAAATTTAAAAAAAATATATTTTAAGGAATTGAATGTGATTTGGCCAAATTGCTAGATTAGCAGGTCTGCTTTTGATAAATGACTAAATCATAAAATAATTTCAGTAAATTACAGAATAGAAATATGACCAAACCTGCTCAGTCAATCAACAGGGTACACAAGTGGGGCAATGAGGATGAAAAGAGAAGAAAGAGAGATAGAAAGATGGAAGAAAGATGGACTCTAGCAGGGGCAAAAGAGGATTTATTCAGTATGACCTTCCTTTTATACTCCAGTTGTTTACAAGAAAACATTCAGGCTTATATGGGTTTACAAAA